>JAHIAM010012599.1:0-19310 GCA_021605205.1 Aegilops longissima
TCAAGGTACCGCTCCATGGCGGTCGGGATGGACACCGTCGGGCGGGAGGTCGAGTTGAGAAGTGTGATGCATGAGTGTACAACCTCTTTGGTGGCGCCGAGTAGGCCTCGGCCGTCAGAAAGTCGGTGAGATCTTTGCGGTTCGGTGGAGCAGGTTAAAGCGGCTTTGTGGGGATGGAGCAACCGCGATAGGCGAAGCGATCGTCGGAGCAGCTCCTTGGAGGTGGAGGGCAGGCGGCTGAACGGCGGGATGGCGAGATGGTCGACGGATCCTCATCCGGGAGGTGGGCGACGTCGAGCTGTTGCGGTGGGCGGCGTCTCGGGAAGAGCTCGGTGGGCAGCGGTGGCGTGGCGGAGGAGGGGTGGGGTTTGGGCTGGAGCGGAGGGTTATGGCGGCCTAGGATTTTGAATGGCGAAAAGGCGATGGGAGGTGAAGCATGACTTAGGGGCGCTTGTCCAAAATGTAGGGTGTGTTACAAAAGTACCCCCACCGATTTGAACTAAGCGGCCCTTCGGCTCGAGGTTAGAAGGGATTCGTGGTCGAGTTTGGCTGGAGGGAGTTTTAGCGTTGTAATTTCGGGATAGCAAGGCGGGTTGTGAAAGCGCCAGTTTTGGGACACGATATCTAAATTTTGGGATATAACAAGGCGGTTTGAATTTTGAGGACAAACCTAACGTGTAGTAATATTGTACTTTTTCTGCATAGTAATATTGTACTTATGCGTACCAAATCAATTGCACTTCCCTCAACCAAAAAAAAAAAAATAAAACTATTCACACCACACAAAGAGAGTCTTGCCCGTTTTACTATACAAATGCTATTCAAAGCTACTCCCTCCTTCCATCTATATAGGGCCTAATCGTTTTTCGATGCTAACTTTGACCAAATATTAGAGCAATGATATATGACATGCAACTTACACAAGCACACCATTAACCTGCATGAAAGGTTCTTTCAATGATATAATTTTCACATTGTGCATGTCATGTACTATTAATCTTGTCAATAGTCAAAGCGGTCTTAAAAATTCATTACCCTATATAGATGGAAGGAAATATAAATCCATGTTATGTCCGATTAATTTTTTAACTTTGTATAATGCATGTAACCTACTCATACCAACATTTTAGTGCATTCCAAATGTCTATACTACGCTGCAATTGAACCAAATTTGAATTGTTTCTCTATTTCAATAAGAATCTACAATCATGATTGTTGCCAACTTCAACCATCATATTTCCTTGCTATCCATGAGATATAAATCGGATGACCTATAATGCAGGATGGCGGACACACCATCATCAACAACTCCGTTTTTATAAGAGTAGAGATAAAATATAATTAAATGTAGTATAACATGTTCATAAACACACCATGTTATCACCGTTATATATATTCACACATCGTCGGTTTAAAACACTATGATAAATTTTCAAATATCCGAATTGCTTTTTATAATGAAGTATATATGATCTCTATTAGTCTTTTACACCCACACAACCCTCTTATCTTTGTAGCTAGCCTAACTTTCTCTTGTGCATGCACGCACGCATCCTCTCACCCTCCTCGGCATTCTCTAGCTCCATCGCAAATTGTCTTTTCACTTTAGGTCGTTCACCCACGGTGTGTGTAGGCCCCCAGTCCTTCTTCGGCACACTCGATTGATATGCCTCTCTAGCCAGGTTCCTAGCACAAACACAAGCTTCCCTCTTCTCTTGTCACCGTCCATGCCTCCCCCCACCTCTTTTCATCGTTCTCGTCCTTCCTCCTCCCCTTCGATATAGTATGCCTCTCGTACCACCTCCTACATGCATCCCTCTATCTCTATCCTTCTCCTCGTGCCTCGTTTGCTTCTAACACAACATGCATGTATACCATCGATCTCCCAACATATACCTGGATAGACTTTAACTACCCCCCATCGATCGGTACCTCACAAGTTATGTCTCTCCTTTCTCTAACAAAGGCGATTGATCTTCCTATGTAGTTATTGCTTACCACAGCCACATCGTCCCCCTCATCATTCGTGCATGCCTCTGACCCGTCTCTCACGGCATGTGCCGGACAACAAGCAGCCATCTCCTCTCTTATTGATATTGCGGGGTGCCCTCCGTTTGTCTAGCAAGCCTATCCCACCATTTGTTAGAAGCAACTCCACCACCCCTCCAACACTCTAGCTCTGTCTCTCTCCCAACCTTATTCCTCTCATGCACATATGCATGGATGCCGATCGATCTCCCTTAATAAATGAGGCGGATCATCTCCTTAATACATGAGGTAGGCCTCTCTCCTCCTCCACATATACCAGCCATTGTACCTCTATAGTTAATTGGGCCTCCCTCTTCCCCACCACACCAATAGTCGGCGCTGCGGTAGGTATCCATGCCACGAGACAAACCACATGTCCCTCTCACGTTCGATGGGCCAGCCACTCTATATCTTTGGCGTGGGCACACACAAATTCGATGGCACTCTTTATCGATCGGCCAACACACACACACACATCATCCCTCTTTTAGATTCTATGGACACCTCAAGGCCGGTGATACCTCCACTCTCTTCTGTGGATCGCCCCTCTATATATATGTTATATCCAGGACTCTATTTCACACATTGCATATGTTACATTTTTGATTGACCCCCAAAAACTCAGAACCCACTATATCTCTCTAGGTTTGTATCTCTCTCACAACCCCGTAGGTGGTGTGGTATACAAGAAGAGAATAGGTGCACCGTGCATACTCACGCCGTGCCCAGCCACACCAGCGGGTACGGTGGAGCTCATTTCTTTCTGAAATGGCAGCGTGCTAATTTGAGCCTTTGTAGGGTTGTTTACCTAGGGAGGTTGTGTACCACTTGAAACAAAGTTTGACTTGAGCGTTGCGCGTTATTTTTAAATAAAGTTATAGCGCTCAATGGCGCTTACCAGAATATAAAAGCGATTTTTATGGAGAAAAAGGTAGTCCGCTCACTATATACAATGGAGCCTTGCGTGCCGGTTTGTCGCTCTTGAGTATCTCACACAAGGCTGCGGTGGCCTCTCTCTCTCTCACCGTTGGTCACTGATCCGGCGCATCCGTCCGCGGGAAAAGTCGGTGGCCTCCCTCTCTCTCACGTTGGTCAGATCCGGCCGCATCCGTCCGCCGAAAGGAGGAAGTGCATTGTTTCTCCATTCGGCGCCGAGCGCCGTCCCGATCTGCGGTACCGTCGTTCTCTCGACCAAGCTCCGGTGGCGGCGCCTCGCCACCTGCTCCATGATTCCGCCGCCGCCGCTCACCTAGTTACATCCGGCGACCTCGGTATCCCCTGGCCTTGCTTCCTTGCCGTCTTCCCGTCGCTGCATGTGGATCTTCCATAGTTCTTTGCCCAAAAGCGTGGCTCTCCGGTACTTTCCATATTGCATTCTCGTCCTCACACGTTTTAGACAAACACAACCGTGTTGTTATCTTCCTTTAGGAAGAATATGCTTCTTTTTGTCGTCGCATGTGTCATCAAGCTGTTATTGGCGATAATTGTTTCCTTTCTACCTCTTTTTTGCAAACAGGGCTATCCATTTCACCTCGTTGCTATTGCGACCTTTTGGTGAACTCACAAATCACTTTTTTCTTAAGAGTGTTTTGTGCGGTTGTACTAAAATGTCACATGGCAGCGTCTCTACATTCGGTCTTGTTGCACAAAGGGAGATTGGTTTTGCTCTATCCTCCTCATCCAACTCGAGCCTAATCTTCTCCAACTAGTTAGTCTTAAAAGAGCGCAAAGGTGACGGCTTCTTTTATGTGTTTATTGTTTCATCAACAGTCCTCTATTATCGTAATCACACTTAATATCTTTGGAGCAGGGGCCTCAGCTCTATTTTAGTGAACTGCACAAAATGATCGGAATGTTGCATGCTCCAGACAGCTACTTTTTTCCCAACATGCCTTGTTGATTTAGGCGAGCTGGGGGGCGTTGCTGCCAATGAAAGCATGGATCAATTTTAATTTAACACCTTCTCACAACTCTGTCTTGATTTGTGATGTAATTATTAGCTCGATCGCTAATAATTGACATGCATTAAAGGAAGTTAGTTTTTATTGTTTCGAAAGAGCATCGATGGCAAGACACATAAGCGAAAGCTCACACCATTGTACAATTTCATGTCTCCTGGAAAATTATTTGTATAGTCGTCAATTATGTAAACAAATGATGGAAGCTTGATAGCATTGCGAAGCCTCTTCATCATCCGGGTCCATGTGCCATGCACAAAATTATACTCCTTCGTTCCTAAATATTTGTTTTTACAAATTTCAAGCGGGCATATTTTAGAGTGTAGTTCACTCATTTTGCTTCATATTGTACTCCTCCGTTCCTAAATATTCTATTCATCTTTCTAGAATTTCAACAAGTGACTACATACGCAAAATGAGAGAATCTACACTCTAAAATATTATCTCATCCATATGTGCGTCCATTTGAAATTCTAAAAAGACAAATATTTGAGTAATCACTCGTTGAAATCTCTAGAAAGACAAATATACTCGGGTATATTTAAGAACCGAGGTAGTGCACAACCGCATGGGAGACTCAGCCGGTCGTTGCGCCGCATTAATAGTGAGTAATGAGCAGTCAAATCGTAAGCCCCACCTTTCCCCTTGTAAGTTGCTCGAAGAAGCAACCATCAATCGCTCTTCTTTGAATCCGCTCATACAACTCCATCCATCCTGTTTATACGCGTGCTTGAAAAAAAGAAAAAAATCGTGGGACCAAAGCGACTAGCGATCGGCCTGAAAAATAGCATTGGTAGTTATAAGCGTCTATTACTAGTAGAGGAATAATGCGTACACACTGCATGCAGTTCTTCCACCGGTACCCATGCATGCACTTACTCCATTTGTAGTTACATGGAGAAAATTGTGGACTTGATTGCGGTTACCCGCCCTAATTAATTGAGCATTAAACCAAGCGTCTAAAGTCTCTCGGTGGTGGAAATGCATTGAGAGAAATGCATCATAATGAAGCGCATACATAAACTGTGGGAGGGAGGAGTAGTAGAAGGTTCAAAACCAAAATGCAGCGTATGGCGGTCGGTCAGCGCACCTCCTCTTGGCATATCAGCGACATGTGGGACGAGTGTGAGCAAACCGATCTCAATTGGCGGCAAAAGCCAACCCGCCGTTCCTTGAGAGAGGCGAGGCGAGAACACGGCGGAGGTTGCATGGAGGCCAAGATATATTCGAGCATGGTTGGTTGATCGATATCATTCATTACATGTTGCCATGTTGGGCTGCCGTTTTCCGCCCTTCTCCGGAAAAGCGTGTACTTTATCGGAGATAAAAAAAATAAAATTACAAGCGGCTCCACCATGCGGTTCTAGTAGTAGTACTACCGTACTCTGCGCAGCTCTTCGCCTCTTCGTGAAGTCGAACAATGATGGTACTCCGCATGTTGGGTACTACGTGTATGCCTCGACAATCGACACGAATGGTGATGCATGTCCAGGGTAGGTTGCATTAGTCAAAAGGCGTGAGCTTCACCTTGTCCTGCAAGCTTCTCCTCGTTCTGCGAGTTGTGGGACACACCAAAAAGTAGTGCTAGTCCATACTCCCTCCTTTCCGGTTAATATGGCTCAATCCTTTTTGCGGGTAAATGAAAGCTTTATTCATATATAAGCATTCTTAGGACGATCAGCCAAGACCTTTGGTCACTAGGAAGAGGTACCCATAAAAAAAGTAGAGGCGAGGTGTTTCATCAAGCCAGCTCTCGGCCACATTCAAAGTGCAGCAAGCACGGTTTGCCGAATCGCAAGGTTTCTGACCTGTTTACATGCTGAATAACAAAAAAGGAAATATTAGGCGCTACTATTTGTAACAGGATATGAGCCAGAATTAAGGAGAATTGTGGCGAGTTTCCATGCAATCAACTTCCATTATCACATAAGAACCCTCGAAGATAACCAAATGTGTTGAAGATTGCTTTATCACATTTTAAAATTATAATAAGAGTCAGGCGGCTCCTCCATCCGGTTCCTAGTACTAGTATATGGTACCTTTATAGACTATATTAGTAAAATTTCGCTTGGCTGTTAGCCTATTAGGAAGTCGAACAATAGTAGCACTAGTAGTATAGTATTATTACCAATCGACACCAATTAACTGTTGCCCGTCCACCGCTGAGCGAGGAGAGCTTGCATTAGTCAAAGTTTCTCCTTGTCCTGCGAGCCACCGGCATAAGTAATGCTAGTCCATCTGCCTCCTCTCCGGTTAATATGGATTAATTTAAAGCGAGATAAATACACTGCATCCTTGTATATTTGTAAAAATACGGTCGATGGACTTCATATCGCTCATTGCTCAATATATATATTTTCCGGTGTTTTATCGGTCACTAGCTCACCTTAGTATGTGTGGCATGCCGTGTAGGTTGAGCACTTAAGCGTGACCGTGTGTGTTCTCGTGTGCTCGGACATGCATGCATTAGGGCATCCAGCGTTTTGCGTCCATGTGTATGTGACTGTTGCATACACTTAGGGGAATGCGTGTAGGGGCCACTAAGGGCAGTCAATCACCGATAAATCACGTCGTCGTGTTGTGTCTCACCCTCCTCCAGCTCGACCCCACGGTGCGCTCGGCATCCACTCACCGCAAACCGTATCACGATAACTTTCCGCAGCAGCCGATGGATCGCCCATGCAGTACTACTAGCACTCTTGGAAAGATTGGAGTTGGGGAGGACAGCTAGCTTGTACGGACTCCCAAAACTTTTTACATGCATGTTGTAGCGGCTATTGCGACCTTTGAGCGGAGCATCGCGTGCACGAGCGCGCGGCGGCGCTCTCTCGGCCGCCGCCAATGCGGCGGTGGAAGTCGCGTCCGCTCTGGCGGGCATGAATCGCCCGACCGTTTGGGCGGGAAGCACCAGGGTGATGAAGAGGTTCGGGTTGGTGAGGACCGGCCGTGGCAGCCGGTCGGACGTCGCAAACAAGAGATGTTATGCGTTAATATTGCTCGTATATAATTAACAAGCGTAAATAATGTTCAGTTGGACAAATATGATTGGAGATGGAGATGGAAATGGAATTTTACGTAAACACGGATATGCATGTCTATGTCTATGTGTGTGTCTTGTGACGACTCTGCGACACAGGCGAGGGCATGTTTTTGATCGAGTTTTCTTTCTTGATACGTTAGAAAATCAGTTTGTCCAATTCACATCTAGATGTTATTTAGGGATATCACATCTAAGCTCCCACAAGTATATAATGTAGCAACAAGAAACAAAAAAACTAGGACAAAAAATAGACCACAAATAGAGTGGACATGAACTTAGATTGACATGTCACATCTAGATGTGTCCTAGACAGACCCTTAAAAATTGTCGCAGATTTTCGTTTCTTTTTCCGGGAACAGCGTATTCTATTTAAAACCACTGCTATGGAGAGATTTTTTACTCCATTATAGCCTCTTGTTTGATAGAGTTTCTCGTCTCGCTCTCTCACCCTCTCCATATCAAAACAAGATGCGTGTCGATCTATCTCTCTCCTCACGGTGGTCACAGATCCGGCGAATCCCATCCGCTGCGGGAGGTGAGGAGGTGCAGCGTTAGCGTTATCGCCATCGGCTGACGGGGAGGAGCCGATGTGCACCGTCCTCTCGGGCGCGCTGGCCGGGCGAATCCTCCAGCGCCCTTGTTACTTGCTCGTCGTGTGGGCAGATCCGCCCGCCCGCCTAGCGACATCTCGCCCACGAGTATAACTTCTTGTATTGGTCCAGCTCCCAGGTGCGCTGCGTGGGTTTTCTTCTTCGACTACTCCCCAGCTCCCCATGCATAGTAGCTGGGGTTGGTCATTTGGTCAACATCACCCTACTAGGTACTATTATATACTCTGATTGAGGTATACATATTGTTTTCGACAAAAGTACATGGTGGTTGTCGGTCATTGTCCATATGGTGGGCTAAGTACTATCACTGGTTAAATGAAGAAATGCTTTTTTCTCGGGTATCCTGGTTTAAGTTCCCATCAAGATATAATTATGATGCTTTTGTTTGTTGGTGTACTTCTTATGTAACACTTTTTATATTTTTGGAAACAGCGATGCGTGTCTCCATACCGGGCATATCTTCCTCAATTTTAGTGGAAGCGCACAAAATTGGATGGCCATTGTTATTCCGCCTCCTTGTCCTCTACCACGTGGTTCTTCCTTCCTCGAGCTTGATTGCGAGAGAAAAGCAGACCAGCAGTGAGGATTTATCCGAACTTCATAGGTGCCTCACCCAAACTTGATGCCAAATGGATGATGCATCACCACGATGACCTATCGATGCTCATGAGTCAGGCCTCATGGTTGCGTCGGTCTTAGTGAAGCTGATCGATTTTCAATGAAAAACAAGTTGTCTTCCATCAGTGCTCTTTGCTTATTACGCTCACAATGATATCCTTCGTCAGTTCACCTTGGTTTGCATTGGACATGATGCGTCTTTCACGTTGGTGCAATTTTATCACACAATTGGCAATGAACAAATGTTTCCTCGAAGAAGGATGCGGCGTTGGTACTAAGAGCATAAGTTTGTATTGATTTCTAAGCCTTCTCACAACTTTTCTCCAGCTCCCTGTAATTTTATTTGTCCAGCTATTAACTTTGATTTAAAAATGGTGTGGACTAAAAACCGGATGGGCGTAGTAGCCCTCCATTTTATTTACTCCGCTTATTAGATTTGGCTGAAGTCAAACTTTGTAATACTCTCAAACCTTTCCGATAATTGAATTAAAATTCTTTATTGTACACACTCTCCACGTTTCAGATAATTTGGCTCATGTGTGGTTGTTCATTAAGGGAGGGTAGTGTACCACCGCGTGAAGGACGGAAGTGCGACCGGGCCGGCGTGGGTGTGGATCGTTAGTTCATCAGGAAGTAGTACTCCTACGTACACATTAAATAAAGAGTTTCTTTTCATTACTTACACAATTTAAAAGCGATTGTTATGGAGAGATAAGAAAACCACTCCACTATATATTAATGCATTATACTGCGAGAATACTACATGGATGCAACTTCATTGACTTAGTGTGCACACCTTTTGGGTTTATGGCAGGTGGAGCCCAAAATGTGCTTGGCTCACCTCTCATTACAATAACAGTCCTTAGTGAAGGCACGGGAGCTGGGTCTGGCCACTACATTAGTACTCCCTCCGTAAACTAATATAAGGCGTTTAGATCACTACTAGTAATCTAAAAGCGCTCTTATAAATTCTGAAGGAAATATATATATAAGCAGAGACCTTAGAGCTTGTTTGCTAGAGTTTGCACTCTCCACATGCTCGCTATAATACATATATATTACCTTTTGGAGGCTCGGCGTTCATTGCTAGGTTTTGCTATATTCACGATCCTCTCACCTCTCTTCACAGGATCTAAACAAGACTACGTTGACCTCTTGTCTCTCTCCCCTCACCCGGTGGCGGTGAAGGGGCGTCCGTATCCCATCGCACCAGGAAGGGAGGAGTGCAGCGTTAACTCTATAAGCACTTGAGGAGGTAATCACCTTTGTGCAACTGCGTTGTTCTCTTTCACCCAGCGCCATGTGGGAGGGCCACAGAACCTTTTCCTCGCTCATGCGTGGTGTGGGAAGATCGACCTCCATACACTCCTTCCCATATCCGACAACCCTAAGGTATAGTTTAGTTTCTTTGAAACCGTCATTGCTCTAGCTGCATGTGGATCTTTTTTCAATGTGTAGTGAATCTAGGTCTTGGTTCAAAGTGGAAAGAAAGTGCGGTGGGTGGGCATGAATCTGGATGTGGTTCAATGAGGAAAGGAGGAGGGAAACTAGTATATAGGCGGCTATCAACGCTTTGTTGGTCGACATAGGAAAAAGGGGTAACCGATTACACACATCATGAGAACCCGATCTCTTTGTTGAAAAGGGAAAAAGAAAGCTGGGGGGTCGGGTGGTTTACACGAGGACTAGATTTGCTGCCCTCACATGGGGAAAAAGTTCAAGAGAGAACAAATATGGGACCACCAGATATGCTTCTTGGTACCCTCTGCATCCACCCATTTATACGTGTGGGCATACATGGTGCTAGCATGTCCCATACAACTTCTTTTGCTGTTGTTAATCTAAGAATGCCGCGGAAAATTGAAGCAATACCACTATTAAAAAGTAAACTACATTTTTTAGAATGTTGTTTTCAAGAGAGTGTCTCTGTTAATATGAATCAATACTACCGTTTTAGAAATGCTACTATCCTCCTTTTTGTCCTCCATCCAAGATAAGTTAGATGCTTCTTTTGTCATCGTTTGTTTCATCCTCCTTTATGTGACGAAATTGTTTCCTTTTTGCCTCTTTGTTAAAAGCAAAATTGTCGATTCAACTTGTTGCTATTCAGACATTTTACTTAGCTACTAAGCTACTTATGTTTTAAAGAGTGTTTTATGCAGTTCAACAGAATGTCACACGGTGACTTTGCTTAATTTGGTGGAACTGCACAAAAGGAGATCGAGAGTTGTTTCCGATGTTCTGTCGGGTTGTTTTCAAATCTTGGTCTCTACCACATGATATCTATTCAACTTGTTGCTATTGCAGCATTTTAGCTTCGCTTCTGTGAAACACTTGTGATTTCATTGCATTGTTTTAGAATTAAGTACTTTTTACCTTTTGTGGATTTCTTTATACATGTTGAACCAAAGGCATTGTTAAGATAATGATTAGGTCAATATGAATGAATCACGCGATGGAAGTTGCTCCTCTCACGCTTTGTTTCCCATTAGACAAGTCATCAACAATTTATTTCTCGATAATTGTTTCCCTTATACCTATTACTTACGGGATATCAAAATAAAAGCTACGGTTTTATTCCGAGCTTCGATTTTTAGTTGAGCGCACAAAAAGGCCAATGTGCCCAAAGGCAAGCTGCACTGCGTTCTTGGAGTCTGATTAATTCGTTCCACTTTCTTGAAGAAAAGCAGTCTGGATGAGGTACATTACTGAAGGAATGACCGAGAAGCTTTCTGCAGTATTATTGAACACCGGTGACATGACTAGTCTGCGAGAGACCATTAGCAATTTAACAACAACCGTGGAGTGCCCTGGCAAAAGAAGTGCCCAAACAAGTACAAACTGACTAAAACAGGACACGATCATAGGCATTACATATTTTGAATGGGAAAAGCTTGTCAAAGTTTAATCATTGATGTTAGCAAGAAGGCGTTAGTTTAATATATTGGAATTGGAAAACCTTGTCAAAATTTGCTCATTGATGTTAGCAAGAAGGCGTTAGTTTAATATATTGGAATTGGAAAACCTTGTAAAATTTTGCTCATTGATGTTGGCGGAAGACATGCATTTGATATTTTTGAGTGGGGCGCCCCTTGCTTGTGAGCGATTAACCAGGTATTTCCCTATTCACTATGTTCGGTTAAAGTAAATAGTTACTCTCTGTGAGATATTCCTGTGTTAAGAGTTTATTACAGATATTGTCTATGTAATGCTCAGGCCTTGTGTTTGATTGCAAAGTTGAGATTGGAATGTTTGTGGCATGCGACATCATGAGCTATTCACCGTGCCTCCTGAGAATAATGCTTCGTATTGTTTTGCACGTCGATCTAATGCCGATGATTTGCTTGTTGAGAAGATAATCCTCTTACATTGTTTTCGTGCGTGAAGTTCGTAGTTTGATGTTTCATTCGTAGCTTCTCGACATAGTTGGGTAGGTTAGGCGTGAAACCTCATATGATCTTCCGACAAACTCATGATATTAGGTAGTGATTGGATAGTGGTTTTCCAACCAAGAACGCTTGTAAAACTGGCGGCGCCAAAATAAAACGAGGTGGTCTCGGTGAAAGGCGCTTGATTTGGTCGATTCGACTAGTAAAATATCGGAAGTACTTCACACGATAAAAGCGACTGAACGACACTTCGGATGATTGCTAATCCAGCCGTTAAGCTCTTGTTCCAGCCCTGCCCATGGATGGCATGATACGCGCGTCGTGCATGTATCATCTGGTAATGTCATCCCTTATAATGCTTTCGTAAACTATACCTTTGGTCTCTCAAATTACGCGTGTAACCGCGGTTTTACTTACGGACCTCGGGCCTTTCGATAATGAGTAAATTACGCTTGTCTGTTAATACTGAGGTTGAAATAAACCAGAGCTCCCAAAGCGGCGGCCTGCCCGTTTCATGCCGTCTCAGATTCTCGAAGGTGCTCATAGGTGTCAGAATGATCACGGCTTCACGAATGAGCAGCGTACATATCGAACCTCCGTATGGCCCGTGAGGCCCTCGTTGTCCTTGATTTGTTGCGCTTCGTAGTGGCATGAGCATTATTAACATGGTCAACGAACATGAGGGATTCGGAGATGACTTTATTTTGTTGGATGACTAAAGGACCCACTAGGGCCATAGCCGTCTGTCTGCATAAGTGCCTCCTTATTATGTACAACTATATTTTTTTGCTTTCTGGTTTCCTGACATCACAGTCCCACACCATTGTCAACCTATGTAGTCAATATAAGCAGAGAGATTGCACAAGGTCTGCCGACAGGGATTGGACAAGCAGCTTTCGGCGATTATTTGTGTTTTTTGAAACCTTTCGCGAGTTTTTCTTGGCGATGATTTCGTTGTTATTGAGGAGGAGGCGGGTGATAATGGGCGGGCTGTGGCCCGTCTAGCCGAGCAGATATCCAGCCAGGATACTACTTTTTCAAGATGAAAATGGCTAGCCCAGTTATCGTCTTTTGAGAATACCGAGGCAAGGTCAACTTGTTATTCTCCGCCCGCTGTGCTACAAATCTTTCCTAGGAGGGATGCATTAGGCTTAACGGAAAATGGGCTTTAAAATAATAAATGGGATGTAATTATAAAAAGCTGGGCAGTAACTATAAAAGAATGCATCAAACACGAAATTAGTTTATAAAATATTATTTATGGATTTTGAAAATCTTAAATTTTCATTGTTCTTGTCATAATGTTTAGTTGGATTTTTACGTAATACAAATTTATATTTAATCTGAATAGAAATTTGGGATAAAAATATTTGGATCCCATCAAAATGTGGGAAATTTTATTGAATTCTGTCTTCAGCGGTTGGTTGAAATTATTAATCATTTCCTAGCTAGAAAATGGGCTGTACTTTTAACAAGCTGTAAATGGGCTGTTGTAAATTCCATTAGAATTCAAAAATTGGCTATAAGTTCTCTGCCACACACTTGTGGGCCTACTAAGTGTGCGTCCCTAAAAAAATAATTTGGCCGCGTATGCAAGGCTTTTCAACTTATTATAGTCAACACTGCGGTTCTAGCAGGTGGCGTTGGATGTCTATCCAACGGATGTCGTGCTTCTTCTTCAATCTCGGATATTCTTAGCTTTGGCCGCCCAAAAATGATTCCTCCCACGACATCTGGGCGCACCATTTGGAGGCTGACTGTGGGTCTACTAAGTTGGAAGCGTACCAAGGGCTTTGTCAACTTAGTCAATATAAATGATTCTAGCTTGTGACCGTCGATGTCCATCCAACGGCCGTAGTGCTTCTTCAACCTCTGGTCTTCTTGGTCCGGCCGCCCAAGCAGCGCCGGTCATGCCGCTTGCTCCTGCCTCCGTGGCGGCTGTGCTGCCCGGAGGCCTCACCCCATACTACTCCACGCTGGCAGGCCATCCCTCCACTCACCCCACCCCTGTTATTCTGCGGCGAGCAGCCTCACACATGCCGAACGGTGAACCCTCGTACTCCTCTCGGCGGGCTTCCTGCTGCGTCTTCCCGGCTCTGCGTCGTCCCCTTCCTAAGCGTCGCCGTCGTCCACCACCACAGTGCTCTCGGCGTGGCGTGGTCAGCGTGGTCAGCGACCGACTTCCATCGGAAAATCTTGTCGTGGAGAGGCTGATAGTTGGGTCCCTGGCGGCCGCAAGGAAGTGCCTCCTTATTACAGCGCAAAATAATTATTCCTCCACGGCGCGAGGGACCGCGGACAGGCCACCTTATTTCCGAAAAACGTTCCCCACTGCTTGGTACCCTCCGGACGACCACGTATTTTGAAAAAACATTCCCCTGTTTGCTCGGACCCACGGAAGTGCCTCTTTATTACGCACAAAAAATGAATACTCCCTTGCTAGGTGGGACTCACCTTGGTGGGAAGCTGACTTGTGGGCCTACTAAGTTGGCGGGACGGAGGGCTTTGTCAACTTAGTCAATATGAACGATTCTAGCTCTAGTGACGTCGATGTCCATCCAGCGGCGAGTGCTTCTTCAACCTCTGGTCTTCTTGCTCGGCCGCCCAAAGCAGCGCCGGTCGTGCCGCTGCTCCTACCTCCGTGGCGGCTGTGCTGCCGGAGGCCCCACCTCCATACTACTCCCACGCTGGCCAGCCATCCCTCCCTCCACTCCCACACCCCTGTTATTCTGCGGCGGCCGCCGAACAGATGAACCCTCGTACTCCTCTCCGTGTGGGCATCCTGCCCTTCCCGGCTCCGTGTTGTCCCCTTCCTAGGCCTTGTGGTGCGTCCACCGCCGTGGTGCTCTCGGTAGCGGCGTGGTGAATGTGGTCAACGACCGAATTCCATCGGAAGAATCTTGTACGTGAAGAGGTGGATGGGTCCACGGCACCGCAGGAAGTGCCTCCTTATTATCAGAAAATAATTATTCCTCCACGATAGCGAGGGACCCACGGACGGGCCACCGTATTCGTGAAAAAATGTCCCCCAGCGATGTCAGCTCGGACCCACGGAAGTGCCTCCTTATTACATAAAAAAAATGAATACTCCCCGGCTAGCTAGGAACCACCTTGGTGGGAGGCTGTCTTTGGGCCTACTAAGTTGCCGGGCTGAAGGGCTTTGTCAACTTAGTCAATATGAGCGATTCTAGCTCTAGTGACCGTAATGTCCATCCAACGGCGTAGTGCTTCTTCAACCTCTGGTCTTCTTGCTCCGGCCGCCCAAAGCAGCGTCGGTCATGCCGCATGCTCACGCCTCCGTGGTGGCTGTCTTTGCAGGACCTCACCCCCTACTATTCCACATGGCCAGGCCTGCGGCAGCGAACCTCACACAGCCAAACCGTGAACCTTCTCTCCTCTCGCGCGGCTTCCTGCGCGTCTTCCCGCTCGCGTCGTCCCCTTCCTAGGCCTCGTCGTCGTCCACCACCGTGGTGCTCTGCTGGCGTGGTCAGCGTGGTCAGGCGACTTCCATCGAAAGAGTACTATCGTGGAGAGGTGACAGCTGGGTCCACACCAGCCGTTTTTGTGTTTGCCAATTAAATCGCTTTAGCCGGCTGTTGGGCTGCAAATCTTTCAACGAGAGAGCTTTTCATTATTTGGCGAAAATAGCCCATCGATAATGAGAAATGGGCTGTACATTTTAAAACACATCAAACCGGCAATTAGTTTCAAATATATTTTTTTCATTTCAAGATTTTAAATTACATTAATTTTGTCGTGGAAAATTTGTTGGATTTTATATTGATATACATTTATTTTTAAAATCAATTTGGATGTGAGTGAAATTTGGGATTAAAACAGTTCGGACCCTTTTGAAATATGCAAAGTTAAGTATAATTTTTTAACCGTGGCCACAATATGGGCTGTAATGCTAACAAAAGAATATGGGCTCAAAAAACCTTAAGAATTAGCAAATGGGCTGTAAATTATTAGAAATAATGGCAGATGGGTTGTATCTTGTTTTCCACAGATTTGAGGCTTTCCTAAAAAAGGTTGATGCACAGCGGTGGCGGTTGGATGTCCATCCACGGCCGTCGTCTTCTTCAATCTCTGTTCTTCTGCTCGGCCGCTTAAACAAGCGCCGGCAGGACTGCTGCTCCCTCCTCCTTGGACGGCTGTGCTGCCTTGACCTCCCGCCCCGTACTCCCATCGCTGGCCTAGCAATCCCTCTACTCACCCACACTGTTGTTATTCTCGGCAGCGGGCGAGCAAGTAAACCCTCGTTGATCGTACTCCCCTCGGCGTGGGAAACAAGCTGCGAGTCTTCCACGCCTCCGTGTCGTTCCTTTCCTAGGCCTCGCTATGCGTCCCTTTGCCTGGTGCTCTGGCGTGGCCTGGTCAGCGTGGTCAACGACCGACATGCATCTGAAGTGGGTTGCGTGGAAGACCGACAGCTGGGTCCACGGCCGCATGAAATGCCTCCTTAATGCAGCGCAAAATAATGATTAAGTCCACGACATCGGGACCCACAAAAGGGCCTCGATATTGTGAAAATACGTTACCACGGCGATATGCGGACCCACCAGCTATATCTTCGCGCAAAAGATGCCTCCTTATACGCACAAAAATGAATACTCCCCTGTATGGCTGGGACCCACTATAGTGGCAGGCTGACTTGTGGGCCTACTAAGTTGAGGGGCGGAGGGCTTTGTCAACTTAGTCAATACTCGATTCTAGCTCCGGTGACCGTCGATGTCCATCCAGCGGCCGTAGTGCTTCTTCAACCTCTGGTCTTCTTGCTCGGCCGCCCAAACCAGCGCCGGTGTGCCTCGTGCTCCTGCCTCCGTGGTCGGCTGCAATCTGTGGGAGGCCTCACCCCCTACTACTCCCAGCCGACCAAGCCATCCCTCACACACCCACCTGTATCTGCGGCTGACGGCAGCTCCACACCCGCGAACGGTGAACCCTCGTACTCCTCGCATGGGCATCCCTGCGCGACTTCCACAGCTCGTGTCGTCCCTTCCTAGGCCTTGCCGTCGTCCACCGCCACGGTGCTCTCGGCGTGGCGTGGTCAGCGTGGTCGAGCGGCTTCCATCGGACGTGGTATGCGTGGAGAGTGGAGGCTGGGTCCGACGCGCAAGCAAGTGCCTCCTTATTCAGCAAAATAATTATTCCTCCACGACAAGCGAGGACCACGGACGGGCCACCATATTTCATGAAAAAGCGTTTCCCCACATTCTGGGACCCACCAGCTACACCATGCACATGAGAAGTGTGTCAGAAGAAAAAAGCGATTAGCCCCCAGGCTGCTGGGAGCCACCAGCTACATCTTTACGCAAGGAAGTGTGTCGGGCAAAAAAAAAAACCAAAGCGATTAGCCCCATTGCTGGGACCCACAGCTACATCTTCTACGCAAGGAAGTGCGCGGTCGGGACCCACCTGGTCGAAGCGTGCGTGGCGTTGTCATTCTGGTCGTGACGTATGCGTACATATATCTTGGTGGATGTAGAAGCGGCGCGTGTCGTGGTAAGCGCGCCGTAGCATGTACTGCGTCGTCGTGGCGAGTGCAAGAAGAAAATCTGACCCGCGTCGTACATACGGGCAGGGACTCAGCGCCTATCACGCGCTCGTACATGGCTGGGTCGAAGCGGAGAAACAGCGATCGTCGTCGTGTTCATGGGAGCCAACGCGTGGTCGGAGCGAATGCGTGGTCATGTTCGCCGGGAGGCTTGGGCCGGAACGGCGATGGAAGCGAGGCCTGGCGTGCGGCTGGCAGACAAGCGGCCTTGTGTTCGACCGTCCACGTTAAAGCGGGTCTGTGATCGGGAGGGGCCGCGTGGCGCAAAATGGAGAAGCGGACCTCCTACGGTCAGCGGGGATCTGTTGATCGGGAGGTGTGGCGTAGCCGCCAGCGGCAAGCGGACTTGTGTTGAGCGCTTCGGTGCAGAGGTCCTGTTCGCCGGGAGGGTGTGGCGTACCGCCAAAGCAGACGAAAGCGGACTTGTGTTGGGCGCTATCACGGTGAAGCAGGGGAAGGGTGTGGCGTACCGCAAAGCAGAAAGCGGACTTGTGTTGGAGCTCTACTCTGATCGAAGCAGGGGAGGGTGTGGCGTGCCATAAGCAGGACTCCACGGATCTTTCATCTCCACCGTCGACCTCCTCCGGCCTCCACGGGCTACGTCGACCTCCTCCGGCCTCCACGGCTCCTGTTCATCCAGCCTCCACGCGCTCTCCAGCTCTTGTTCAACCACCCCTCCACCGTCTCTGTTCATCCAGCCCTCCACACCACGGGTCTGTTCAACCACCCCTCCACCGTACCCCTCCACCGTCTCTGTTCATCCAGCCCTCCACACACGGGTTCCTGTTCATCTAGAACAACGCCACCGCTCCTTGTTCATCAACCCCCATAGCGCTCCTTTGTTCATCCAGGCGGCATCGATCGGCTTGATTAGCGGCGATGGCGAAGAATCACTCCATCGGGTTCAATTAACAGCCATCGATCGATCGCTTCGGGTTCGATGCAGCGTAGCTCTGGTCTTCCTCGGGTTGATTAGAAACCGCCTCGCTTCGACTTGATTAGAGCCAGCGCCTACGCACTACAGCGTCGTCACGAAGAAACACATCGCTCTCCGCCGTAACGGCAACTCCCGAAATTTTCCTCCCCTCGCTTCTACCGGTTTTTCCATCATGGGCGGCCCAAAGAATGTCATGCAGCTGCGTCTCCGGCCCGCCAGGCGAAAATCCCATTTACATCATGATTTTTGTCATAAGTAAGGCCCACCACATCTATGATGATACGGGTTTTGTCACAATTATCGTCATAAAGTGTCATATGTATGACATAATTTTTTCGTTCGGCCCAAAATGTCACGGATGTGTCTTTTTTGTAGTGTTCGTTGTTTCCTTTTCTTCTTTGTTGAGTCAAAGGAACCACCGTCTTTATTAAGTGAGGGTCCCCTGAACAAAGTCGAGTGGTAGTGATGCTCAACCAAATCCTATGTCTTGACGAAGACAATGAGAAAATCTTATCGAGCTGGATGAGTCGACTTTACTTGTAGCCAAGTAAAGTTGCAGCGTGTGTTTGAAATCGACCGTTGGAACCGTGTCGGTTCCTTAGTGACCGAGGTCATTTCGGAAAAATCAGGTCGGGTTGCCTAGTGGCTATAAATAGCCCACCCCTACACCATAAATTGGTGGCTGCTCGGAGTTAGTGCAAGGCTTTTGTCGTTTGAGAGCAACCCATCTCGAAGCTTTGCGAGAGAGAAATCCTTGCTAGCCCACCCCTACACCATAAATTGGTGGCTGCTCGGAGTTAGTGCAAGGCTTTTGTCGTTTGAGCAACCCATCTCTGAAGCTTTTGCGAGAGAGAAATCCTTCGAGACAAAGCCCAAACACCCGAGCCAAAAGTGTTAGGCATCCTTTGAAGTCTTTATGCCTTGACACGAAGACTTGTTACACTTGAGGGCTGTGAATCCTCCGGCCCGGTTAGGCGTCGCGTTCTGAGCATCCAAGAGTCATTGTGGATCACGGTGAATGAAGTCTGAAGGTTTGGAAGTCTACCTTGAAGACTTACCCGGAGGATTAGGCGAGGGGGTGTCCTTATCTCAAGGGAATAAGGTGAAAGCCGGTCTTATGAGTTGAATCTCAGCCTCCCTAACCCGATGTCAGTTGTCCACCGGCCCGGTCA
>JAHIAM010012600.1:0-15838 GCA_021605205.1 Aegilops longissima
ACATCATCATCGTCCTGCGCCGTCGTCTTGTGAAACTCTCCCTCAACACTCGGCTGGATCGGAGTTCGAGGGGCGTCATCGAGCTGAGCGTGTGCAGAACTTCGGAGGTGCCGTCGTTCGGTACTTGGATCGGTTGGATCGGGAAGAAATCGACTACTTCCTCTCGTTGCGTCAACGCTTCCGTTGCTGGTCTCTGAGTGCGTAGACAACACTCTCATCTCGTTGCTATGCATCACCATGATCTTGCGTGATCGTAGGAAAATTTTTGAAATTACTACGTTCCCCAACAGCGTTTACGTGTCGGTCATCAACACTCACAATTTTGGCCAATTCTGGACCGTTTCGTGCACTATTACTCATCGTTTTGGGGTCCTAGGCGATTTCCATGATTAACGATCCCTAGGGTGCGTTTACGTGTCGAAGCATGAACACTCCCAGTTTGGCGATTCGACCTGTTTCGTGGGCGATTACTCACCGTTTTGCGGGCTGAAGCGATTTCCATAGTTGTTAGCGCCAAGTGCGGTTATGTGTCGGTCATCAACTTTTCGCGATTTTGGCGATTATGATCCGTTCATGGACTATTACTCATTGCTTTGGGCTCCGGGCGATTTCCACGATTAGCGTTCCCGGGATGCGTTTACGTGTTGTTCAGCGATAATCCTAGTTTTGTTGATTCTGGGCTCTTGCGCGAACTATTACTCACCGTTTTGGGTCCCGAGCTCTTTCAGCGATTGGCGATTCCGGGATGCGTTCATGTGTCCGTCGTCAACTTTTCATAATTTTGGCAGTTTTGGCCCGTTTAGTGGACTATTACTCACCGTTTTGGCGTCGAACCGATTTCCATGGTTGATGAACCCCAAAGTGCGCTTCGCGTCGGTCATCAACAATCGCGATTTAGGCGGATTTTGGCCCGTTCTTGGACTATTACTCAGTTTTGGGGTCCGGGTGACTTTTCATGATTGGCGAACACGGAGTGCGTTTACGTGTCGGTCATCAACACTCACAATTTTGGCCAATTCTGGACCGTTTACGTGCACTATTACTCATCGTTTTGGGGTCCTAGGCGATTTCCATGATTAACGATCCCTAGGGTGCGTTTACGTGTCGGGCATGAACACTCCCGTTTTGGCGATTCGACCTGTTTCGTGGGCGATTACTCACCGTTTTGCGGGCTGAAGCGATTTCCATAGTTGTTAGCGCCAAGGTGCGGTTATGTGTCGGTCATCAACACTTTTCGCGATTTTGGCGATTATGATCCGTTCATGGACTATTACTCATTGTTTTGGGCTCCGGGCGATTTCCCGATTAGCGTTCCCGGGATGCGTTTACGTGTTGTTCAGCGATAATCCTAGTTTTGTTTGATTCTGGGCTCTTCCGCGAACTATTACTCACCGTTTTGGGTCCCGAGCTCTTTCAGCGATTGGCGATTCCGGGATGCGTTCATGTGTCCGTCGTCAACTTTTCGCAATTTTGGCAGTTTTGGCCCGTTTAGTGGACTATTACTCACCGTTTTGGCGTCGAACGATTTCCATGGTTGATGAACCCCAAGGTGCGCTTCTGCGTCGGTCATCAACAATCGCGGTTTAGGCGGATTTTGGCCCGTTCTTGGACTATTACTCGGTTTTGGGGTCCGGGTGACTTTTCATGATTGGCGAACAACGGGGTGCGTTTACGTGTCGGTCATCAACACTCACAATTTTGGCCAATTCTGGACCGTTTCGTGCACTATTACTCATCGTTTTGGGGTCCTAGGCGATTTCCATGATTAACGATCCCTAAGTGCGTTTACGTGTCGGGCATGAACACTCCAGTTTTGGCGATTTGACCTGTTTAGTGGACGATTACTCACCGTTTTGCGGGCTGAAGCGATTTCCATAGTTGTTAGCGCCAAGGTGCGGTTATGTGTCGGTCATCAACTTTTCGCGATTTTGGCGATTTTGGCCCGTTTAAGTGGACTATTCTCACTATTTTGGGGTCGAAGTGATTTCCCGATTAACGAACCACAGGATGCGTTTACGTGTTGGTCATCAACACTCGTGGTTTTGTTGATTCTGGTCCGTTTAGTGCACTATTACTTACCGTTTTGGGTCGATAGTGATTTCCACGATTGGCGAACACGAAGTGCGTTCGTGTCGGTCATCGGCGCTCACAATTTTGGCCAATTCTGGACCATTTCGTGCACTATTACTCATCGTTTTGGGGTCCTAGGCGATTTCCATGATTAACGATCCCTAGGGTGCGTTTACGTGTCGAGCATCAACACTCCCGTTTTGTCGATTCGACCTGTTTCGTGGACTATTATTCACCGTTTTGCGGGCTGGCGATTTCCATAGTTGTTAAACCCCAAGGTGCGGTTATGTGTCGGTCATCAACTTTTCGCAGTTTTGGCGATTCGGCGGAACTATTACTCACTATTTTGGGGTCGAAGTGATTTCCACGATTAACGAACCACGGGATGCGTTTACGTGTTGGTCATCAACACTTTCGTGGTTTTGTTGATTCTGGTCCGTTTAGTGCACTATTACTTACCGTTTTGGGTCGAAGTGATTTCCACGATTGGCGAACACGAGTGCGTTTACGTGTCGGTCATCAACACTCACAATTTTGCGATTCTGGTCCGTTTCATGCACTAATACTCACTGTTTTGGGGTCCTAGGCGATTTCCACGATTAACGATCCCTAATGTGCGTTTACGTGTCGGTCATCAACACTTTCATGATTTTGGCGATTATGCCCGTTTCGTGGACTATTACTCATTGTTTTGGGGTCTGGGCGATTTCCACGATTGGCGTTCCACAGGATGTGTTTACGTGTCGTTCAACGACAATCCTATTTTGTTCGATTCTAGGCTCTTTCATGGACTATTACTCACCGTTTTGGGGTCGAGCTATTTCCACGATTGGCGATTCCGGGAGTGCGTTTATGTGTCCATCGTCAACTTTTCATAATTTTGGCGATTTTGACCTGTTTCATGGACTATTACTCACCGTTTTGGGGTCGAACCGATTTCCATGGTTGATGAACCCCAAAGTGCGCTTCTGCGTCGGTCATCAACAATCGCAGTTTAGGCGGATTTTGGCCCGTTCTTGGACTACTACTAAGTTTTGGGGTCCGGGTGATTTTCATGATTGGCGAACACGAAGTGCGTGTGCGTGTCGGTCATCAACACTCACAGTTTTGGCGATTCTGGTCCGTTTCGTGCACTATTACTCACTGTTTTGGGGTCCTAGGCGATTTCCATGATTAACGATCCCTAGGGTGCGTTTACGTGTCGGGCATCAACACTCCTAGTTTTGTCGATTCTGACCTGTTTCGTGGACTATTACTCACTGTTTTGCGGGCTGGCGATTTCCATAGTTGTTAAACCCCAAGGTGCGGTTATGTGCCGGTCATCAACTTTTCATGATTTTGGCGATTCTGGCGGACTATTACTCACTATTTTGGGGTCGAAGTGATTTCCACGATTAACGAACCACTGGGATGCGTTTACGTGTTGGTCATCAACACTCGTGGTTTTGTTGATTCTGGTCCGTTTCGTGCACTATTACTTACCGTTTTGGGTCGAGTGATTTCCACGATTGGCGAACACGGAGTGCGTTTACGTGTCGGTCATCAACACTCACAATTTTGGCGATTCTGGTCCGTTTCATGCACTATTACTTACTGTTTTGGGGTCCTAGGCGATTTCCCGATTAACGATCCCTAAGTGCGTTTACGTGTCGGTCATCAACACTTTCATGATTTTGGCGATTATGCCCCATTTCATGGACTATTACTCATTGTTTTGGGGTCCGGGCGATTTCCACGATTGGCGTTCCACTGGGATGTGTTTACGTGTCGTTGAGCGACAATCCTATTTTGTTAGATTCTGGGCTCTTTCATGGACTATTACTCACCGTGTTGGGGTCCCGAGCTATTTCCACGATTGGCGATTCCGGGATGCGTTTATGTGTCCGTCGTCAACACTTTTCATAATTTGGCGATTTTGGCCTGTTTCATGGACTATTACTCACCGTTTTGGGGTCCCGAGCAGATTTCGATGGTTGATGAACCCCAAGGTGCGCTTCTGCGTCGGTCATCAACAATCGCAGTTTAGGCGGATTTTGGGCGTTCTTGGACTATTACTCAGTTTTGGGGTCGGGTGATTTTCATGATTGGCGAACACGAAGTGCGTTTACGTGTCGGTCATCAACACTCACAGTTTTGGCGATTCTGGTCCGTTTCGTGCACTATTACTCAGCGTTTTGGGGGCTGGCGATTTCCATAGTTGTTAAACCTCAAGGTGCGGTTATGTGTCGGTCATCAACAATCGCGATTTAGGCGGATTTTAGCCCGTTCTTGGACTATTACTCAGTTTTGGGGTCCGGAGTAACTTTTCATGATTGGCGAACACGGGAGTGCGTTTACGTGTCATCATCAACACTCACAATTTTGGCCAATTCTGGGCGTTTACGTGCACTATTACTCATCGTTTTGGGGTCCTAGGCGATTTCCATGATTAACGATCCCTAGGGTGCGTTTACGTGTCGGGCATCAACACTCCGATTTTGGCGATTCGACCTGTTTAGTGGACTATTACTCACCGTTTTGCGGGCTGAGCGATTTCCATAGTTGTTAAACCCCAAGGTTCGGTTATGTGTCGGTCATCAACTTTTCGCGATTTTGGCGATTCGGCGGACTATTACTCACTATTTTGGGGTCGAAGTGATTTCCACGATTAACGAACCACAGGATGCGTTTACATGTTGGTCATCAACAATCGCATGATTTTGGCGATTATGCCCGTTTCATGGACTATTACTCATTGTTTTGGGGTCGGGCGATTTCCACGATTGGCGTTCCACAGGATGTGTTTACGTGTCGTTCAGCGACAATCCTATTTTGTTTGATTCTAGGCTCTTTCATGGACTATTACTCACCGTTTTGGGGTCCCAGAGCTATTTCCACGATTGAGGATTCCCGGGGTGCGTTTATGTGTCCGTCGTCAACACTCGCAATTTTGGCCCGTTTCATGGACTATTACTCATCGTTTTGGGGTCCCGAACCGATTTCCATGGTTGATGAACCCCAAGGTGCGCTTCCGCGTCAGTCATCAACAATCACGGTTTGGGCGGATTTTGGCCCGTTTCTTGGACTATTACTCAGTTTTGGGGCCGGGTGATTTTCACGATTGGCGAACACGAAGTGCGTTTACGTGTCGGTCATCAACACTCACAGTTTTGGCGATTCTGGTCCGTTCGTGCACTATTACTCAGCGTTTTGGGTTCGAGAGCTATTTCCGGGATTGACAATCCCTTGGGTGCGTTCGTGTCCGTCGTCAACACTCACAGTTTTGGCTAATTCTGACCCGTTTGCGGACTATTACTCACCGTTTTGCGGGCATGAGCGATTTCCATAGTTGTTAAACCCCAAGGTGCGGTTATGTGTCGGTCATCAACTTTCGCGATTTTGGCGATTTTGGCCCGTTTAGTGGACTATTACTCACTATATTGGGGTCCCAAGTGATTTCCACGATTAACGAACCACAGGATGCATTTACGTGTTGGTCATCAACACTCGTGGTTTTGTTGATTCTGGTCATTTCGTGCACTATTACTTACCGTTTTGGGTCAAAGTGATTTCCACGATTGGCGAACACGAAGTGCGTTTACGTGTCGGTCATCTACACTCACAATTTTGGCGATTCTGGTCCGTTTCATGCACTATTACTCACTGTTTTGGGGTACTAGGCGATTTCCACGATTAACGATCCCTAAGTGCGTTTACGTGTCGGTCATCAACACTTGCAGTTTTGGCGATTATGCCCGTTCATGGACTATTACTCATTGTTTTGGGGTCCGGGCGATTTCCCGATTGGCGTTCCCGGGATGCGTTTACGTGTCGTTCAGCGATAATCCTAGTTTTGTTCGATTCTGGGCTCTTCCATGGACTATTACTCACCGTTTTGGGGTCCCGAGCTCTTTCCACGATTGGCGATTCCGGGATGCGTTCATGTGTCCGTCGTCAACTTTTCATAATTTTGGCAGTTTTGGCCCGTTTAGTGGACTATTACTCACCGTTTTGGCGTCGAACCGATTTCCATGGTTGATGAACCCCAAAGTGCGCTTCTGCGTCGGTCATCAACAATCGTAGTTTAGGCGGATTTTGGCCCGTTCTTGGACTATTACTCAGTTTTGGGGTCCGGGTGACTTTTCATGATTGGCGAACTCCGGTGTGCGTTTACGTGTCGGTCATCAGCACTCACAATTTTGGCCAATTCTGGACCGTTTACGTGCACTATTACTCATCGTTTTGGGGTCCTAGGCGATTTCCATGATTAACGATCCCTAGGGTGCGTTTCGTGTCGAGCATCAACACTCCCGGTTTGTCGATTCGACCTGTTTCGTGGACTATTATTCACCGTTTTGCGGGCTGAAGCGATTTCCATAGTTGTTAAACCCCAAAGGTGCGGTTATGTGTCGGTCATCAACACTTTCGCGATTTTGGCGATTCGGCGGAACTATTACTCACTATTTTGGGGTCGAAGTGATTTCCCGATTAACGAACCACGGGATGCGTTTACGTGTTGGTCATCAACACTCGTGGTTTTGTTGATTCTGGTCCGTTTAGTGCACTATTACTTACCGTTTTGGGTCGAGTGATTTCCACGATTGGCGAACACGAGTGCGTTTACGTGTCGGTCATCAACACTCACAATTTTGCGATTCTGGTCCGTTTCATGCACTAATACTCACTGTTTTGGGGTCCTAGGCGATTTCCACGATTAACGATCCCTAATGTGCGTTTACGTGTCGGTCATCAACTTTTCGCAGATTTTGGCGATTATGCCCGTTTCGTGGACTATTACTCATTGTTTTGGGGTCTGGGCGATTTCCACGATTGGCGTTCCACAGGATGTGTTTACGTGTCGTTCAGCGACAATCCTATTTTGTTCGATTCTAGGCTCTTTCATGGACTATTACTCACCGTTTTGGGGTCCCGAGCTATTTCCACGATTGGCGATTCCGGAGTGCGTTTATGTGTCCATCGTCAACTTTTCATAATTTTGGCAGATTTTGACCTGTTTCATGGACTATTACTCACCGTTTTGGGGTCGAACGATTTCCATGGTTGATGAACCCCAAAGTGCGCTTCTGCGTCGGTCATCAACAATCGCGATTTAGGCGGATTTTGGCCCGTTCTTGGACTACTACTAAGTTTTGGGGTCCGGGTGATTTTTCATGATTGGCGAACACGAAGTGCGTGTGCGTGTCGGTCATCAACACTCACAGTTTTGGCGATTCTGGTCCGTTTCGTGCACTATTACTCACTGTTTTGGGGTCTAGGCGATTTCCATGATTAACGATCCCTAGGGTGCGTTTACGTGTCGGGCATCAACACTCCTAGTTTTGTCGATTCGACCTGTTTAAGTGGACTATTACTCACTGTTTTGCGGGCTGGCGATTTCCATAGTTATTAAACCCCAAGGTGCGGTTATGTGTCGGTCATCAACACTTTTCGCGATTTTGGCGATTCTGGCCGGACTATTACTCACTATTTTGGGGTCGAAGTGATTTCCCGATTAACGAACCACAGGATGCGTTTACGTGTTGGTCATCAACACTCGTGGTTTTGTTGATTCTGGTCCGTTTAGTGCACTATTACTTACCGTTTTGGGTCGAGTGATTTCCACGATTGGCGAACACGGAGTGCGTTCGTGTCGGTCATCAACACTCACAATTTTGGCGATTCTGGTCCGTTTCATGCACTATTACTTACTGTTTTGGGGTCCTAGGCGATTTCCCGATTAACGATCCCTAGGGTGCGTTTACGTGTCGGTCATCAACACTTTCATGATTTTGGCGATTATGCCCCATTTCATGGACTATTACTCATTGTTTTGGGGTCCGGGCGATTTCCACGATTGGCGTTCCACAGGATGTGTTTACGTGTCGTTGAGCGACAATCCTATTTTGTTCGATTCTGGGCTCTTTCATGGACTATTACTCACCGTTTTGGGGTCGAGCTATTTCCACGATAGGCGATTCCGGGATGCGTTTATGTGTCCGTCGTCAACACTTCATAATTTGGCAGATTTTGGCCTGTTTCATGGACTATTACTCACCGTTTTGGGGTCGAGCAGTTTCGATGGTTGATGAACCCCAAGTGTGCTTCTGCGTCGGTCATCAACAATCGCGATTTAGGCGGATTTTGGGCGTTCTTGGACTATTACTCAGTTTTGGGGTCCCGGAGTGATTTTCATGATTGACGAACACCGGGGGTGCGTTTACGTGTCGGTCATCAACACTCACAGTTTTGGCCGATTCTGGTCCGTTTCGTGCACTATTACTCAACGTTTTGGGGGCCTGAAGCGATTTCCATAGTTGTTAAACCTCAAGGTGCGGTTATGTGTCGGTCATCACTATTACTTACTGTTTTTGGGGCCCTAGAGCGATTTCCTCGATTAACGATCCCTAGGATGCGTTTACGTGTCGGTCATCAACTTTTCGCGATTTTGGCGATTATGATCCGTTTCATGGACTATTACTCATTGTTTTGGGCTCCGGGCGATTTCCACGATTGGCGTTCCCGGGATGCGTTTACGTGTTGTTCAGCGATAATCCTAGTTTTGTTCGATTCTGGGCTCTTCCGCGAACTATTACTCACCGTTTTGGGTCCCGAGCTCTTTCAACGATTGGCGATTCCGGGATGCGTTCATGTGTCCGTCGTCAACCTTTTCGCAATTTTGGCGTTTTGGCCCGTTTAGTGGACTATTACTCACCGTTTTGGCGTCGAACGATTTCCATGGTTGATGAACCCCAAAGTGCGCTTCGCGTCGGTCATCAACAATCGCGATTTAGGCGGATTTTGGCCCGTTCTTGGACTATTACTCGGTTTTGGGGTCCGGGTGACTTTTCATGATTGGCGAACACGAGTGCGTTTACGTGTCGGTCATCAACACTCACAATTTTGGCCAATTCTGGACCGTTTACGTGCACTATTACTCATCGTTTTGGGGTCCTAGGCGATTTCCATGATTAACGATCCCTAGGGTGCGTTTACGTGTCGGGCATGAACACTCCGTTTTGGCGATTCGACCTGTTTCGTGGGCGATTACTAACCGTTTTGCGGGCTGAAGCGATTTCCATAGTTGTTAGCGCCAAAGTGCGGTTATGTGTCGGTCATCAACACTTTCGCGATTTTGGCGATTATGATCCGTTCATGGACTATTACTCATTGTTTTGGGCTCCGGGCGATTTCCACGATTGGCGTTCCCGGGATGCGTTTACGTGTTGTTCAGCGATAATCCTAGTTTTGTTCGATTCTGGCTCTTCCGCGAACTATTACTCACCGTTTTGGGTCCCGAGCTCTTTCAGCGATTGGCGATTCCGGGATGCGTTCATGTGTCCGTCGTCAACTTTTCATAATTTGGCAGTTTTGGCCCGTTTCGTGGACTATTACTCACCGTTTTGGCGTCGAACCGATTTCCATGGTTGATGAACCCCAAAGTGCGCTTCTGCGTCGGTCATCAACAATCGCAGTTTAGGCGGATTTTGGCCCGTTCTTGGACTATTACTCACTTTTGGGGTTCGGGTGACTTTTCATGATTGCGAACACGGGAGTGCGTTTCGTGTCGGTCATCAACACTCACAATTTTGGCCAATTCTGGACCGTTTAGTGCACTATTACTCATCGTTTTGGGGTCCTAGGCGATTTCCATGATTAACGATCCCTAGGGTGCGTTTACGTGTCGGGCATGAACACTCCGGTTTGGCGATTCGACCTGTTTCGTGGGCGATTACTCACCGTTTTGCGGGCTGAGCGATTTCCATAGTTGTTAAGCGCCAAAGTGCGGTTATGTGTCGGTCATCAACTTTTCGCAGTTTTGGCGATTTTGGCCCGTTTCGTGGACTATTACTCACTATTTTGGGGTCGAAGTGATTTCCACGATTAACGAACCACTGGGATGCGTTTACGTGTTGGTCATCAACACTCGTGGTTTTGTTGATTCTGGTCCGTTTAGTGCACTATTACTTACCGTTTTTGGGTCGATAGTGATTTCCACGATTGGCGAACACGAGTGCGTTTACGTGTCGGTCATCGGCACTCACAATTTTGGCCAATTCTGGACCGTTTAGTGCACTATTACTCATCGTTTTGGGGTCCTAGGCGATTTCCATGATTAACGATCCCTAGGGTGCGTTTACGTGTCGAGCATCAACACTCCCGATTTTGTCGATTCGACCTGTTTAAGTGGACTATTATTCACCGTTTTGCGGGCTGAAGCGATTTCCATAGTTGTTAAACCCCAAGGTGCGGTTATGTGCCGGTCATCAACTTTTCGCGATTTTGGCGATTCTGGCCGGACTATTACTCACTATTTTGGGGTCGAAGTGATTTCCCGATTAACGAACCACTGGGATGCGTTTACGTGTTGGTCATCAACACTCGTGGTTTTGTTGATTCTGGTCCGTTTAGTGCACTATTACTTACCGTTTTGGGTCGATAGTGATTTCCACGATTGGCGAACACGAAGTGCGTTCGTGTCGGTCATCAACACTCACAATTTTGGCGATTCTGGTCCTTATCATGCACTATTACTTACTGTTTTGGGGTCTAGGCGAATTCCACGATTAACGATCCCTAGGGTGCGTTTACGTGTCGGTCATCAACACTTTCATGATTTTGGCGATTATGCCCGTTTCATGGACTATTACTCATTGTTTTGGGGTCTGGGCGATTTCCACGATTGGCGTTCCACAGGATGTGTTTACGTGTCGTTCAACGACAATCCTATTTTGTTCGATTCTAGGCTCTTTCATGGACTATTACTCACCGTTTTGGGGTCCCGAGCTATTTCCACGATTGGCGATTCCGGGATGCGTTTATGTGTCCGTCGTCAACACTCCCAATTTTGGCGATTTTGGCCTGTTTCATGGACTATTACTCACCGTTTTGGGGTCGAACCGATTTCCATGGTTGATGAACCCCAAAGTGCGCTTCTGCGTCGGTCATCAACAATCGCAGTTTAGGCGGATTTTGGGCGTTCTTGGACTATTACTCAGTTTTGGGGTCGGGTGATTTTCATGATTGGCGAACACGAAGTGCGTTTACGTGTCGGTCATCAACACTCACAGTTTTGGCGATTCTGGTCCGTTTCGTGCACTATTACTCAACGTTTTGGGGGGCTGGCGATTTCCATAGTTGTTAAACCGAAGGTGCGGTTATGTGTCGGTCATCAACACTTTTCGCAATTTTGGCGATTCTGGCGGACTATTACTCACTATTTTGGGGTCGAAGTGATTTCCACGATTAACGAACCACGGGATGCGTTCGTGTTGGTCATCAACACTCGTGGTTTTGTTGATTCTGGTCCGTTTACGTGCACTATTACTTACCGTTTTTGGGTCGAAGTGATTTCCACGATTGGCGAACACCGGAGTGCGTTTACGTGTCGGTCATCAACACTCACAATTTTGGTCGATTCTGGTCCGTTTCATGCACTATTACTTACTGTTTTGGGGTCCTAGTGCGATTTCCTCGATTAACGATCCCTAGGGTGCATTTCGTGTCGGTCATCAACTTTTCGCAGATTTTGGCGATTATGATCCGTTCATGGACTATTACTCATTGTTTTGGGCTCCGGGCGATTTCCCCGATTGGCGTTCCCGGGATGCGTTTACGTGTTGTTCAGCGATAATCCTAGTTTTGTTCGATTCTGGGCTCTTCCGCGAACTATTACTCACCGTTTTGGGTCCCGAGCTCTTTCCACGATTGGCGATTCCGGGATGCGTTCATGTGTCCGTCGTCAACTTTTCATAATTTGGCAGTTTTGGCCCGTTTCGTGGACTATTACTCACCGTTTTGGCGTCGAACCGATTTCCATGGTTGATGAACCCCAAAGTGCGCTTCTGCGTCGGTCATCAACAATCGCGGTTTAGGCGGATTTTGGCCCGTTCTTGTACTATTACTCAGTTATGGGGTCCGGGTGACTTTTCATGATTGACAAACACACGAGTGCGTTTACGTGTCGGTCATCAACACTCACAATTTTGGCCAATTCTGGACGTTTACGTGCACTATTACTCATCGTTTTGGGGTCTAGGCGATTTCCATGATTAACGATCCCTAGGGTGCATTTACGTGTCGGGCATCAACACTCCAGTTTGGCGATTCGACCTGTTTCATGGACTATTACTCACCGTTTTGCGGGCACTGAGCGTGGACCCAAAACTGCAGTGTTGATGACCGACAAATAATCGCCGGACCCCAAAGTGCGGTTATATTGATCGAAGTGATTATTTGTCGGTCATCAACACTCGCAGTTTTGGGTCCGCTTAGCAAATAATCGCCGGACCCCAAAGTGCGGTTATATTGATCCGAAGTGATTATTTGTCGGTCATCAACTTTTCATGATTTTGGGTCACGCTTGAGGCCATAAAGCGGTGAGTAATAGTCCTGAAGCAGGTGAGAATCGGCCAAAATTGGGAGTGTTGATGCCCGACGCATAAGCGCACCTGAGATCGTTAATCATGGAAATCGCTCTAGGACCCAAAGCGATGAGTAATAGTGCAAAGCGATCAGGTGGCCAAAATGTGAGTGTTGATGACCGACACGTAAGCGCGCCTAAAGATGGTGTCGTGGAAATCGCTCTAGGACCCCAAAAATGATAATAGTGCGTAAGCGGACCAGAAAGGCCAAAATTGTGAGTGTTGATGATTGACATGCGTCGCGCGCCCGGTGTTCGTCAATCGTGGAAATCACTCTCGGACCCAAAAGCGGTAAGTAATAATAGTGCAAGCGGACCAGAATCAACAAAACCACAGTGTTGATGACCAACGCGTAAGCGCATCCGGGTTCGTTGTCGTGAAATCGCCGGACCCAAAATAGTGAGTAATAGTCCGCAAGCAGGCCAAAATCAGCCAAAACTGCGGTGTTGATGGTGACACATAACCGCTGCAGGGTTTAACAACTATGGAAATCGCTTCAGGTCGCAAAGCGGTGAGTAATAGTCAGCAGCAGTCAGAATTGCCAAAGCTGTGAGTGTTGACGGCGGACGTAAGCGCGCAAAGATTGTCAATCACGAAATAGCTCGGAACCAAAGCGTTGAGTAATAGTGCATGAAACGGACCAGAATCGGCCAAATTGTGAGTGTTGATGACCGACATATAGCGCGCACCCGGTGTTCGTTAATCATGAAAAATCACTGTGGGACCCAAAACTGAGTAATAGTCAAAAGCGGGCCAAAATCCGCCCAAGCTGCGATTGTTGATGACCCGGCGGAGCACTGCAAGGGTTCATCAACCATGGGAATCGGTTGGGACCCCAAAGCGGTGATAATAGTCCGTAAGCAGGCCAAAATCTGCCAAAATTGCAGTGTTGATAGCGGACACATATCGCGCACCACAGGAATCGTCAATCGTGGAAATAGCTACAGGACCCCAAAGCGGTGAGTAATAGTCCACGAAAGAGCAGAATCGAATAAAACTAGGATTGTCGTTGAGCGTGCGTAAGCGCATGCGGGAGCGTCAATCGTGGAAATCGCTCCGGGACCCCAAAACAATGAGTAATAGTCCATGAAGCAGGCATAATCGGCCAAAACAGCGATTGTTGATGACCAACATATAAGCGCCCGAGGTTCGTTAATCGTGAAATCACCGGACCCAAAATAGTGAGTAATAGTCCGGGCGAAATCGGCCAAAACTGCGAGTGTTGATGACACATAACCGCACCTTGAGGTTTAACAACTATGGAAATCGCTTCAGGCCGCAAAGCGGTGAGTAATAGTCCACGAACAGGTCGAGAATCGGCCAAAAGCTGGGAGTGTTGATGCCGACGCGTAAGCGCACCTAAGGATCGTTAATCATGGAAATCGCTCTAGGACCCCAAAGCGATGAGTAATAGTGCGCAAGCGATCCATAATTGGCCAAAATTGTGAGTGTTGATGACCGACAAAGCATCGCCCGGTGTTAAATCAATCATGAAAAGTCACTCGGGACCCCAAAGCTGAGTAATAGTCGAAAGCGGGCCAAAATCCGCCCAAAAGCTGCGATTGTTGATGACCGGCAGCGTAAAGCGCACTTAGGAGTTCATCAACCATGGAAATCGGTTCGGGGCCAAACGGTGAGTAATAGTCCACGCAAGCGGGCCAAAACTGCCAAATTGCGAGTGTTGAGGGCGGACACATGAGCGCATCCGGGAATCGTCAATCGTGGAAAAAGCTCTGCGGGACCCCAAAGCGGTGAGTAATAGTCCATGGAAGAGCCGAATCGAACAAAACTAGGATTATCGTTGAACAACACGTAGCGCATGCGGGGAGCGTCAATCGTGGAAACGCTCGGGACCCCAAAACAATGAGTAATAGTCCATGAAGCAGGCAGAATCGGCCAAAGCTGCGAGTGTTGATGACCGACACGTAAGCGCGCTTGGGGTTTAACAACTATGGAAATCGCTTCGAGGGCCATAAGCGGTGAGTAATAGTCCACGAAACAGGTCAGAATCGGCCAAAAGCTGGGAAGTGTTGATGCGACGACCGTGCGCACCCTAAAGATCGTTAATCGTGGAAATCGCTCGAGGACCCCAAAACAATGAGTAATAGTGCACAAAGCGGTCCAGAATTGGCCAAAATTGTGAGTGTCGATGACCCGACGCGTAAGCGCACCCAAGGGATCGTTAATCGTGGAAATTGCTCTAGGACCCCAAAACAGTGAGTAATAGTGCATAAGCGGACCAGAATCGGCCAAAATTGTGAGTGTTGATGACCGACGCGTACGCGCACCCGGTGTTAATCAATCGTGGAAATCACTCTCGGACCCAAAAGCGGTAAGTAATAGTGCGCAAGCGGACCAGAATCAACAAAAACCATGAGTGTTGATGACCAACCGTAAGCGCATCGAGGGTTAGTTAATCGTGAAATCGCCGGACCCCAAAATAGTGAGTAATAGTCCGCAAGCGGGCCAAAATCAGCCAAAGCTGCGAGTGTTGATGGCCGACACATAACCGCGCCTTGGGGTTTAACAACTATGGAAATCGCTTCAGGTCCCATAAAGCGGTGAGTAATAGTCCATGAAAGCAGGTCAGAATTAGCCAAAGCTGTGGGTGTTGACGGCGGACAGCGTAAGCGCGCAAGGGATTGTCAATCTGGAAATAGCTCTCGGAACCCAAAGCGTTGAGTAATAGTGCGAAGCGGACAGAATCGGCCAAAATTGTGAGTGTTGATGACCGACATATAGCGCACCCCAAGGATTGTCAATCCTGAAATAGCTCTCGGAACCCAAAAGCGTTGAGTAATAGTGCGAAGTGATGACCCGAATCATGCGTCGCGCCCGGTGTTCGTCAATCGTGGAAATCACTCTCGGACCCAAAAGCGGTAAGTAATAGTGCGCGAAATGGACCAGAATCAACAAAAACCACAGTGTTGATGACCAACGTAAGCGCATCCAGGGTTCGTTAATCGTGGAAATCGCCGGACCCCAAAATAGTGAGTAATAGTCGCAAGCGGGCCAAAATCGGCCAAAAGCTGCGAGTGTTGATGACCGACACATAACCGCACCTTGAGGTTTAACAACTATGGAAATCGCTTTAGGCCCATAAAGCGGTGAGTAATAGTCCATGAAACAGGTCGAGAATCGGCCAAAAGCGGGAGTGTTGATGCCGACAACGTAGCGCACCCTAGGGATCGTTAATCATGGAAATCGCTCTAGGACCCCAAAGCGATGAGTAATAGTGCATGAAAGCGGTCAGAATTGGCCAAAATTGTGAGTGTTGATGACCGACACGTAAGCGCACCCGGTGTTAAATCAATCATGAAAAGTCACTCCGGGACACCAAAAGCTGAGTAATAGTCAAAAGCGGGCCA
>JAHIAM010012601.1:0-10117 GCA_021605205.1 Aegilops longissima
CTCTGGTCCTTCCTCACCTGGGGGATGGCCCGTAAGCCAATGAGAACCCAGTTCTACAACCTTCTTTGGCCTCATCCTCCATTCTGTTCAAGGTGCCAAGTGGATCATTCGATGATGGTCGCGTGAAGCCCGCTCCTGCTCCAAAGCCCAGAAGCTAAAAAGGCTAAAGCTTCAAGTCATCTTGCTCCAAAAGCTTCCAGTGAAGCCGTTGGTTTCCCTCCTTCGTAACAACTTGAAGATCTCTCGCATCTCAAAAGCGTGAGAAGCCATAGAAAAACCTTACCCCTCAACGACACCCTGGTTCGAGGAAGATAAAGCCATTGATTTGTCTTTAGATGAAGAATTTGGAATGATGCTCTCGGCAGTTGATCAAGAAACAAGCAAGGCGGAGTCTTCAATGATCTCCCCTCTTGATGTGAACATCTTCACAATTTCATAGATGAATGGTTTGACAATCAAGATATCTTTGATAATCTTCAACTCCTATTATCATGTCTCCTTTCAAAGCGCCATTGCTCAGTGGCTTCCCTGGGAATTTTGAACGAACACAAAATTGATTTTGAAGGAGCAGTTGAAAAGCATGTCCAACAGGTGGTGATGTCGGGAAAATTCAAGGTGATGCTCAATGACCTCAAGGGTTTTGCAAAAGAGGGAAGAAAAAAGGCTCAAAGGCCATGAAAACTCTACGCAAATGTGTTCGGCTTTGGCTGCCAAGGCTCTTGGGTGTCGGCATTGACCCCAAGATGGGTTTAGCGAAAAAAAGCATCGATGGCCCAGGCCCAAGCTCCCGGGGAAGAACCTCACATTGTCTTCCGCCGGCAGCGACTCAAGCCTAAGGTCTCCACATGGCGGATCGGAAAAAAAGGCAGGCTGAAGCGAGGAAAGCGCAAAATCAAGCGCCTACTTTCACCACCCCCAAGAATAGAAAAACCAAGAAGAGAGGGTGCCCCACAGGCCTTGTTGTTGAACCCATTGCTTTGCTCCCCTCCATCTACAAATCAAACGTTGATTGATTGTTCAAGCCCTTCCCACGAGGCTCACGAAGATCAAGAGGTTCGATCTTACCCCATCACGATTGAAGACATTGGTCACGAGGGAGTCCGGATTGGGGATCGGACACGGGTTTATACATCGTCAACTATTGAGCGTGAAGATAAAGACTGGCTTGACTGTGTCCGGATGGGACTTTCCTTGGCGTGGAAGGCAAGCGGGATCCGGATATTATATTTCCTTCCTTTAACCGACTCCATGTAAACCCTAGCCCTTGGTGTCTATATAAGGGAGGGTTGGTCTTAAAGGCGATCACAATTACAATCATACCATCATAGGCTCTTCTGGGTTTAGCCTCTGATCTTGGTAGATCTACTCTTTACCCCATATCTTCAATAAATCAAGCGGGAAGTAAGTTTACCTCCATCGAGAGGGCGAACCGGGTAAACATACTGTCCCTTGCTTCTGTTACCATCGCCTAAGGCCGGATCGGGACCCCCTACCGAGATCCGCCCGGTTTAACCGACATTGGTCTTTCATTGAGAGTTCCTCGTCCGTCGCTATGGGTTCGATGGCTCCTTCAACCCGTCAACAACACGGCCCCGGTGAGACCTTTCTCCCGGGCAGATCTTCGTATGGGCATGGCCCTCGGGCGATTAACACCATCGGAAGCGAATCGGCCCTGCCACGGTCGGGATGGAAACTTGAACTACGGCGGACATCGCGGGCTGGATCTTCGATGGTTTGGGCCTATCCCGGAACAGGATAGTCTCTGAACGCTTGACTGCGTCGGACAAAGCTCGGTATCCCCCATAGCCTCGGACCTAAACCGGGCATCGTTGCGAACGGATGGCTGGACCCCCGCCCGTCGTTATACACTCATCGGTGGGCGAACAAACCCTTACCTCGGGTGGCCTGTGACTCCAACCCTTCGTATCCGGATGTTGGTTCGTCGCACCCACGGTCGGCCAGGTTGGGCTCGTAATGGAGTTCAGCTGGGATATCTTCCGCACTGCCCGGGCGACATTTGAACCATTAAAAACCTCTTTGAAAAATTCGGGCCAAACTATATACGGCTCAAGTGGGAAGTAACCGAAGAAATTGTTTCGTGGTACAAGTGATCTGAAACAACTCGGCGGTGTATTCTTCCTACAACCTCAAAGCCTCGGCGGTTGTAAATCCCTCATTAAAGCTTGGAGATGAAATCTTCTTGAACGGCGCTCATTAATGGGGTGCTCCTCAAAGGCATAAATCGCTCCATGGGCCCGTCGATCGTCGGCCCAAACAAAACTGTCGGATTCCCATCGCCCCTTGGGAAAAGCGCTCCGGCTGGGCGGGTGCGCGTGGCCCCCCAGGATCCGGACTCCTCCGTGAACACCTCGTCGCCCGCTTCATAAGCGGAGAGGTGGGTGGGGTCTCGCTCTCCATCATCTCGGAGGAAGATCCCCGAAAGGAACTCTGTGGAAGGCGCTAGGGACTAAAAGGCGAATCCCGTTATTGATCTAGGAGGCGAATACCTTTAGCCCCGATGGGGCTATATCTCCGTGTGAGGCCGACTTAGAAACATAACCGCATTGAAAGCAATGTTAAGTGAGGTAATCTTCACACAACCCATGTAATAAATAAGGAAAGAGATACATAGTTGGCTTGATGCCACTTCACACATTACATAAATAAACATCCATCATTAGTACACTCAAGGTCCGACTTGAACCAAAATAAAGAAGATACCCCAAATGCTACAGATCCCGATCGTCCCAATGAGCACCACTCGATCATCGGGAAAAAGACACATAATGGACCGTTCCTCGTCGAACTCCACTTGAGCTCGGTTGGTCACTCCTTTGGCATCCTTGGGAACTGTTTTGGTAGAATCGAGTCCGGGGACTCGCAATCTCACCCGGAGATCAAGACTATTTAAGCATAGGAAGGACGGGTAGTAAAGTGGAGCTGCAGCAAGCGACTAGCTTATATGGTGGCTATTTGCAAAAGGCGAGAAGAGGGAAAACGGGTCGTGAAACTAGTAGCGATCAAAAGTGATCTGAACTACTACGTCAGACATAACTCCAACACCGTGTTCACTTCCGGACTCCGGAAGAGACCATCATTACCTGGTTGATTGTATTTTATTGAGGTCAACTTTGGGTTTTCTCGGACATTAACAAATTCCATCGCCTCATAACGAACGGCTTTAAAGATATTACCGCGGTGTCCCAACAGCCCATTATAAGCTCTCACGGTCACGAAGGATATTCCTTCTCCGGAAGACCGATCAATCTCGAATCCCGGACTACAAGACATTTCGCAGCAATAAAACAAGACCGCAAAAGCCACCGAATGTGGCAAATCCCGATAGGAGCTGCATATCTCGTTCTCGGGCACACGGATGGGCAGGCGTCGGTAAACAAGACCCTGGATTGCCCGGCCGGACATCGCCAGTTGGACCCGGCCTCGAAGGAACCACTGGTCGGGGGTTAAAATAAAGATGACCCTCGGGCTCCGGAAAACCGGGGAAAAAAACTTAGGTGGAAATGGTAAAACCAAAGTTGGGCCTTTTTGGGCGAGTCTTATTCAAAGCGAACTGTCAAGGGGTCCCATAAATCACCCAACCGTGAAGGAGCGAAATCAAGGAACATAACACGGTATGGCGGAAACTAGGGTGGCAAGAGGAACAAAACACCGGCATAAGGCCGAGCCTTCCACCCTTTACCAAATATATAGATGTATTAATTATAGCAGATAAATATTGTGATATCCCAACAAGTAAACATGCTCCAAAAGGAACAACATCTCCATGTTCAACAAGGAACAACCTTCAACTTCACCCGCAACTAGCAACGCTATAAGAGGGCTGAGCAAAGCGGTAACATAGCCAATCAACGGTTTGCTAGGAAAGGATGGTTAGGGCTGACATGGCAATATGGGTGGCATGATATAGCAAGTGGTAGGCATCGTAGCATAGGCATAGCAAAAGAGCGAGCAACTAGCATAGCAAAGATAGAAGTGATTTCGAGGTATGGTCATCTTGCTGCAAAGTTCTCAGAGTTGTCGAAGCTTGATCCTCGTAAGCGTTCTCAACAGGTTCCTCGTTCACGTACTCGCTCCGGCTCTACCCAAAGCAAGAACACAAACAAAGGAACCACAATAAATCACGGTGCAATGCACAATCAACATGATGCAAAATATGACATGATATGCGAGATGTGATATGCAATGCGTATCATGCGCTCGAAGGTAAATGATGAACCAGGCATCAACTTGGCAAACCAAGTATGCCACTGGAAAGATGAGATGATTTCGGTTGAAATCGATATAAAGATCACCGGAATCGGATGCACGGTTTGCAAATGACAAGCAAAACAAGAATGGCACAAATCTGCCATTAACAGCATGATGCCACTTAGCAAGCAACAAGAAATTAAGCTACTGCACCCAAACGTATCAACAAAGTATATGGCAGTGATCTACACAAGATGCTCGACAAAAGATGAGCACTGAGCTACGGCTAGTTCACATCATAACAAGTTCAAACAAGCATGGCAAAAGTGCACCAAATATCAGGCTGGACATGGCAAAAACAGCATCAGGTTGCAATGTTCAGAGCAACAAAACTACATGCTACAAGAAATTAAAATAGCAGAACATGGCATGGCATGAATCTACTCAGAGCATAGAACAAAAGTCCCTTACTAACCATAAGCCAAAAAGGATCAGAAAATATAGTAACACCCATGTCAATATTGAAAGTTTCATTAACAGATTCAGCAACATGGCATGTCAAAAACTGATAACAAGTAGGCATGTTTACAAGCTCAATGCACTCACTACAGAGCCTTATATGAAAAACTAAGCATACATACATCAAGAAGACATGACATAGAAGACATACATGGCAATAACAATAACATAGCATACATGGATCAACCACAACAACCTAGGAAAATTGAATAACATGTAAACAATCTGCCGAAACATTTGATAGCAAAAGTAGAGCTCGATTGACTCAAGCTATGGCACCCTATAATTGCAAACAAAGGCATGGATGGATAGAAAAGACATTCTTTACAAAACATCCTTACTGAAGTATCTCAAAATATGCATGGATCTCTCGGTAGCATCAAGTTAACATGGCATCAAAATCAGCTAAACAGGGCTGAAATCAGCAACATCAGGACACCTACTTTGCATGGTTGTGCTAGTCACCACATAGATCACAAAAATACATGGCATACACCCCTGGAAAGATGGCATGGCCTAATACAAAACACATGTAGGACTCAAATTCATAGGGTGCACACATCAATCATGGCAAAAATAACAAAATGCAAGTTACATTAGAAACGAAACTAACATCACATAGCCCTCTTCCAACAGCATTTCGGGCATCAAGATGAGCTCAAATGAAAATGATGCAATGATATGAAATGATCTACTCTTGAGGAACATTTTGGCATATTATACGCGCAAAATGGATCTCAGATGCAAAGATATACCACGTTGAAAATGACACAAAATATCCATGAGATGAAAAAACTTAGGGAAAAATGGAGGGGAAAGAGGTCAATGCGACCCGAGGTCGGATCTGGCCGGCTGGATCGGTGAGGCGGCGTCGGCTCGCCGAGGCCGAGGCAGGTGGAGGCGTGGCCGGAGCCGAGGGTAGGGGCCGAGCGGGCAGGGACGCACTGGAGTGCGGTGGAGGCGCACGGCATAGCGCGGATGGGCTGCCGGTGGCAGAGGCGTCGCTGGAGGCGCAGCGGGCGGCGTGAGGCGCGCGAGAGGAGCCATGCGCGCCGCGCCCGTGCGTGGGCGAGCCCGTGCGGCCGGGGCTGCCGGCCTGAGGCCAAGTAGGGTTTTAGGGGCCAGATGCAGCCCTTGGAGTTTGCTAAGGCAGGGCGCTGGCGTCCAAAGAGGTGAGTTCGGCGACGACGTGTCAGCGGCGGAAAGAGGAGTTTAGGGTTTTGGGAGGATGATCGGTTTGAGGGGTTTGGCTAAATAGGCATAGAGGAGCTTGGAGAGTCCAAATGACGGTGTAGTTACCACACATCGCGAGTCAAGACGGAAAGCATGGAAGTGACTTAGATGGGTTATTGGGCTGTTTTGAAGGGGTGTTGGGCTGCAACTTAAAAGAGGCCTTTGCGAGTCACGGTTAACCGTTGGAGTACCAAACGAGCTCAAATGACCGAAACTTGACCGGTGGTCTATGGGTGGTATACCAAGGCCACTTGACAAACCTCGGTCCATTTCGAGAAGGTTTAGTACCCGCTACGAAAAACATAAAAGGGGCGCAGGGGAGATAGGAGTGCGGATTGCAAAAGCGGACAACGGGAAAAATGCTCGGAATCATGAGGCGAACACATATGCAAATCGATGCACATGATGACATGATATAAAATGCATGACATGGACAAAATGCAAAATGAAGAAAACCCAACCACGGAGGAATATCATATCACAATGCGAAAATGGCAAGAGTTGGAGTTACAAATATGGAAAGTTACTCGGGTGTTACAACACTCCACCACTACAAGAGGATCTCGTCCGAGATCTAGGGACTGAAAGAACTCGGATATTCGGAACGGAGGTGATCCTCGCGCTCCCGGTAGCTTCTCGGTGGAATGGTGTGACCACTTCACTTTCAGGAATTTGATTGACTTGTTGCGAGTCTTGCGCTCGGTTTCTTCAAGAATAACAGCAGGGTGCTCATGATAAGAGAGATCTTCTTGAAGGTCAATCTCTTGAAGTTGATAGTGCGTTCAGGGTCTTGAAGCACTTGCGAAGCTGTGACACGTGAAACACATCGTGCACGTTTGCAAAGTTGGATGGAAGCTCAAGTTGATAGGCGAGATCGCCTCTTTTCCCAATGATCTTGAAAGGACCCACGTATCTAGGGGCAAGCTTCCTTTGATACGGCGACGAGTGCCTTTCATTGGAGAGCGGAGGTAGACATGGTCTCCGATTTCAAAAGCCACATCACGGTGCTTATCATCATAATAGCTCTTCGCGCGATTAGCGGCTTTGAGATTCTCACGAATGACTTTGCACATTTCTTACATACGTGATCAAGTCATTGCCAAGAAGTTGGCGTTCACCTATCTCGGACCAATTGAGAGAAGTACGACACTTTCGCCATAGAGAATTTCGAATGGGGCCTTGCCGAACTAGCTTGGAAGCTGTTGTTGTAGGAGAACTTCGGCATATGGAAGACAATCTTCCCACTTCATACCGAAAGAAATGACACAAGCCCTGAGCATATCTTCAAGGATTTGATTAACTCGCTCAACTTGGCCACTTGTTTGAGGATGGAAAGCTGTCTTGAAAGCGAATGTTGGTGCCCATGGCCTTCTGAAAAGAATCCCAAAACTTGGAGGTAAAGATGCTGCCACGGTCTGAAGAGATCACTTGTGGAATGCCGTGCAAGGAGACAATCCTGGAGGTGTAATAGCTCAGCCACCGAGCTGCTGTGATGGATTCTTTGATAGGAAGAAAATGAGCCACTTTAGTAAGCTTGTCAATGACAACGAAGATAGCATCATTTCCACGCTTGGACTTAGGAAATCCAGTCACGAAGTCCATCTCAATATGATCAAACTTCCATTCGGAATAGCAAGAGGTTGAAGGAGACCAGCTGGTCTTTGGTGTTCTGCTTTCACTCTTCTGCAGACATCACACTCATTCACGAATTGAGCAATTTCTCGCCATTCGAGTCCACCAATATGATTGCTTGAGGTCATGGTACATCTTCGTACTTCGGGATGAATGGATAGAGCGAATTGTGAGCCTCGTTCATAATGACTTTTCGTAGATCACCCTTAGGAACCACAATCCGGTCCTCGAAGAAAAGAGTATCTTTGTCATCAACGTGGAAGCACTTGTACTTGGAAATGCCCTTGTCGATACCACGTTTCACCTTTTTCACCATGGTATCCGAGAGTTGAGCCTCACGAATCTGATCTTCCAAAGTAGGAGAGACTATGAGGTTGGCAAGAAAGCCTTGAGGAACAACTTGAAGATTCAGCTTGCGGAAAGCTTCACGGAGATCCGTTGAAAGGGCTTGAGGATTAGGCTGTTGCGATAAGCCTTCCTGCTCAAAGCATCTGCAATGACATTGGCCTTGCCGGAGTATATTCAATACTTGGGTTGTACTCTTGAATCATTTCGACCCATCAGTCTCTTGAGGTTGAGGTTGGGCTGAGTGAAGATATACTTGAGACTCTTGTGATCGGTGAAAATGTCCACTTTCCTTCCCAACAAGAGATGTCTCCATGTTATCAATGCATGGACAAGCGCCGCCAACTCAAGATCGTGAGTGGGGTAGTTCTTTTCGTTGGGCTTCATGGCGAGAGGTATAAGCCACAACTCTCTTCTCTTGCATTAACACAGCACGAGACCTTGAAGAGAAGCATCACGAAAACTTCAAATGGCTTGGATTCATCGGGAGGAGTCAAGGCAGGAGCTGTGACGAGTTTCTCTTTGAGGGTATTGAAAGCAACGTCACACTCGGGAGACGGACATACTTCACATGCTTACGGAGGAGGTTGGAAAGAGGCTTTGCAATCTTGGAGAAGTTCTCAACGAATCTTGACAATAGCTTGCAAGACCAAGAAAACTGGACTGCTTGACGATACGAGGAGGTTCCCAATTCACAATTGCGGACACCTTCTCGGGATTAACTAGCGATGCCCTTGGCGGAGATGATATGACCAAGATAAAGCACTTCATCAAGCCAAAATTCACATTTGGAGAACTTAGCATAGAATTGATGCTCTCGAGCTTGTCTAGCACCAATCGCAAATGTTTGGCATGATCCTTCTTATTCTTGGAGAAGACCAAAATATCATCAAGATAGACCAAGACGAATTCATTGGTGTAGGGGTTGAATATGAAGTTCATCATCCGAGAGAAAGTTGGAGGAGCATTGACAAGGCGAAAGACATGACGGTATATTCATAAGAACCAAAGCATTACGAATGCTGTCTTGGGAATATCTTGTTCACGAATGCGAATCTGATGATAACCCATACTGAAGGTCAAGCTTGGAGAACACTTTAGCACCTTTGAGTTGCTCGAAAAGCTCATTGATGTTGGGAAGTGGATACTTGTTCTTGATTGTCTTCTTATTCAATGGGCGGTGTCGGCGCAAAAGTCGGTCCGTGCCATCCTTCTTCTGGACAAAAGAACACCACAACCCCAAGGAGATGAACTCGATCGATCAAACCAGACGCTCTTGTTCATCGAGCTGCTTCTTCAATTCCTTCAGCTCATCGGGTCCAAGCTTGTAGGGGCGGCTTGCAAAGCGGGTTCGATGCGGGCTCAAGATCGATAATGAACTCAAGCGGCGATGAGGAGGCATACCGGAAGCTCTTCGGAAAGACATCTTGGTACTCTGCAACGTGGAATCGAGAGATAGCATCCAATTCGCCCTTCTCATTGAGAGAAAACAACCGAATGGTTTCATCACGAGCGGCATAGATGATCACATCATTAGAAGAGTGAGTCAATTGAATTTCCTGGCAGCACAATCAAGCTTGAGCTTTGTCTTTGAAAAGCCGATCCATTCGAGAATAAGATCAATGTCCAAGTCACCAAGAACAATTGGTTTAGCGAGAAATCTATAATCTCCATCTTGATAGAAAGCATCCGAGACCATCATTTTGTATTCATGAACAAACCGGAGAAACGCTATCGAAGCGGATCAACGATGCAAATTGTTCATGGATGCAAAGGTCTTGATATGAAAGAAATAGATGCACGTATCAAATAAGACTTTTGCGGAATATCATTAAGCGAAGATTACCCATGATCACATCGGAAGAATCCTCCGTGAGCTGCATTCATCATGTTGACCTTGCATACTTTGGATTATGCTTGACCTGCATTCTGGAAGATTTCCACGAGGAGGAGGCGGAAGGCGCCTCTGGTTGAAGCACTTGTTAGCATAGTGACCTTTCTGCTGACATTTGTTGCAAGTCACCTAGAAGGCGGATGGTGGTAAGGAGCATTGACCTTGGAGCTTGAAATTAGACTTTTCGATAGCGGGTTGGGTGGGTGGGAAGATCCCGGCCACGGTTCTTCTTAAAGGGGCGGAGGAGGAGGAAGGTAAACTTCTTTGCCTTTGCCACTTGAGAGG
>JAHIAM010012603.1:0-18473 GCA_021605205.1 Aegilops longissima
TAAGTTACGAAGAGCAAATTTTATTCCTTTTTTCTTGTGGGTTTGACTTGACAAGGCAAAATCAAGAAAGGAGGAAGGAAAAATAAGGAAGGCGATGATGGTGGTCTCTGCGACAACATAGCGGACATCTGTGCCGATTCTCCTTGTCTTGATAGTGCATTACATGGTCCAAGTCTCGCTCCCTACTCCACCATCAAGGTGCTTGCTCTAACTTGGCGATGTGATATCTGGTTGCATGTTGCATATGGTGTCTAGCTTCGTATTGCTCCTAATTATTGTAAGCTGCATCTGCTTAGCTTACACATGATACATGTGAATATGACACGCTTTCTTGTTTTTGGTACATACTATATCTATCTATCACACCATGTTCTTACATGAAACTACTCTTCTTGTGTATCTGCATCAGTCACTTATGATTGGACACCTTTAAGTTGGCGATGTGATATTGGTTTGCGTCTTGAATATGATTTCTAGCATGTATTGCTTCTAGTTTGATGAGCGCCACCTATGGAGACAATTTTAACTTGGCGAGTGATATTGATTGCACCTTCCATATGGTGTCTTGCAGGTGTTTCTAATTTGTTGAAGTGCCTTGCTGCAGTTACCACATCATAGGTGTGAATATGTCAAGCCGTCCATTTTTTCGTACATATTCCATCCTCGTATCATGACTTTGCCTTTCATCGAGTAGTGTTCATCGTATCATGCATGAATGAGTTACGAAGAATGATATTCCTTTTTCTTGTCGGTATGACCTCACAATGCAAAATCAATAAAGCTGAAGGAAATTGGCAAGGCATTGGATGATGGTGGTCCTTAGAACAAGCTGAAAGCGGAGGTTCTCTCAGATTCTACTCCGTCATCCTCCCAACAAGATTCGCAAGACAAGCATAAGGCTAGATAGTCAACGTAGCTGTGTAGATGATGAGCACATCTCCCTACTCCACCATCACAGGTGCTTGCTCTAACTTGGCACTATTATATGTGGTTGCATGTTGCGTATGATGTCTAGCTTGTATTGCTTCTAACTTTGTTGAATTGCATCGCTTACTTTACACATAATGCTGTGAATATGACATGTGTTCCTGTTTCTACATCAGACTACTATTCTTGCATATCCGCATCAGTCACTTATGATAAGGCACCTTTAAGTCATCCTTGTGATATTGGTTGTGTCTTGCATATGATTTCTAGCATATCTTGCTTCTAATTTGTTGAAGCATATACAGTTTGAACTTGGCGAGTGATATTGGTTGCATCTTTCATATGGTGTCTAGCTTGCAGTGCTTCTAATTTGTTGAAATGCCTTACCTTGAGTTACCACATCATAGGTGTGAATATGTCACACCATCCTGTTTTTCATACATATTCCATCCTGCATCATGTGTTTGCCTTTCATCCAGTAGTGTTAAATCGATTATCATGCATGAATGAGTTACGAAGGCGAATTTTATTCCTTTTTCTTATCGGTTTGACTTCACAATGCAAAATCATTACAGCTGAAGGAAATTAGTCCGGCGGTGGATGATGGTGGTCCTTGAACAACTCAAGCAGGTCTCTCAGATTCTACTCCTCCATCCTCCCAACAAGATTAGCAAGAACAACACAAGGCTGGACGATCAGCGTGGCTGTGTAGATGATGAGCACATCTCCCCTACTCCACCATCACAGTGCTTGCTCTAACTTGACACTATTATATGTGGTTGCATGTTGCGTATGATGTCTAGCTTGTATTGCTTCTAACTTGAATTGCATCGCTTACTTTACACATAATGCTGTGAATATGACCGTGTTCTGTTTCTAGAACATACATGTACATGATGAGCACATCTCCCTACTCCACCATCACGGTGCTTGCTCTTACTTGGGCTGTTATCGTGGTTGCGTTCCGTATGATGTCTAGTTTGTATTGCTTACGATTATGTAGAATTGCATCTGCGTAACAACTTATACATAGCGATCACTTACCCATAAGACACATTTAACTTGGGACGTGATGTAGGTTGCATCTTGCATTGTCTTCTAGCTTGTCTGCTTCTAATTTCTTGAAATGGCACTTCTGACGAGACACTTTTTACGATAGAGTGATATTGGTTGCATGTTCATATGGTGCCTAGCTTTCATTTCTTCTAATTTTGTTATAATGCCTTCTTCTTCTTTTTTCATACATATTCCATCCTCCTATCGTGCGTGTGAATATGAAATTTGTCTTTTTGTATATATTCTATCCTCCCATCCTGCTTGCCTTACATCAAAGTAGTGTTCATATGTATCATGCATCAACCAGTTATCTGAGAGCTAATTTTATTCATCTTCTTGTGGTTTTGACTTCATAAGGCAATATCGGAAAATAGGAAGGAAAAAAGTAAGTTAGGGATGTTGGTGGTACTCACTTTAAGCATAAGCAGAGACTCTCTAGATTTGCCACTGCTACGCTAATGAAGTTGAAGTCCCAAGTCTACATGATGAGTTCATCTCCGCACTCCACCATCACAGTGCTTGCTCTAAGTTGTGATGTGATAATTGGTTTCATGTTGCATATGTTGTCTAGCTGTATTTCTTCTATTTTGATTAAATTGCACTGCTGAGTTTATCGTTATACATGTGCATATGACATGGCTGTGTCTAGAATACCTTTGCATCTATCTATCATACCATGTTCTTACATCAAAAGTACTGCTGTTGTTATCCCGCATCGGTAACTCATGATTGGGCCTTTTAACATGGCGGTTTGATAGTGGTTGCATCTTGCATTGATTTCTCGTTGTCTTGCTTCTAATTTTTGAATTGCCACTTATGACAAGAACACTTTTAACTTGGCGAGTAATATTGGTTGCATCTTTCATATGGTGTCTAGCTTGCATTACTTCTATTTTCTTGAAAATCATACCTTGGTTGCACATCGTGGCTGTGAATATGTCATGCCGTCCTGTTTTTTTACATATTCCATCCTCATACGGTTGTCTTACATCAAAGTATTGCTTATGCGTATCATGCATCAATGAGTTACGAAGAGTGATTTTATTCTTTTGTGTTGTGGAGTACAGCTTGACATGGCAAAGTCAAAAAGAGCAAGGAAAATAATATAGTAAAGAGTCTTTGTTACTACGTCGGGTGAAAGCGGAAAAGGTTCTGCCGTCGAGATTCTGCTGGTACTTATAGTGCGATGAAGGTCCAAGTCCAAGCTAAATCTACAAACAGTATCCTGCTCCACCACTGCATCATCCGCTTCAATGTATGCGCATCTCAACAGTTACTCGTTCATTTGCTCCGGGCGGCGGTTCCCAAGCTGCCTTCACACCTAACACTACTTCCGAGCACTGGCGACACACAGGACTTGTCAAGATCGAGATGAACCTCATGAGCATCAACACCAAGGCGGTACTGGCCGAGTCAAGTTGCGGTTGCATGCTCCTTTATATGTACTCTCACGGTTTGATGTACACTAACACTTTCCATATTCGTTGTTGAACTAGCACCACAGGCATGGCGAAAATAGACATCGGGGATAATGCTTGACAGATTAACAAAATCTAAAGGAGGAAGAATGGAGATCCATTTTGAGGCAGGTTTAAAAAACCACGTGATGCTATAGAGTCAACAAATTAGTATCGAGAGCAGCCGTTGCCGTTAGGTGTCATGCGTGTATCCTCCCAACATGGATCGATGCAGAAATGAGAAAGACAATACCAGTTTAACACCTTCCTTGACCATTTATCCGTAAGTAATGTTATTCATCATAATTAGTAATATTGTCTTGCTCTGTCATACTTTCTAGCTTCCTCCTAATAAGACTCACATTCTTTTTCAGCAGATGAGGTTCAAGTTGGATCGAAAGATGATGCAACTAAACAAGCATGCACTCATGTTTTCGATCGCTCTGCTGACGATGTCGGTACCACCTTAGAAAATCTCACTTTGAAGGCAAGGCTAACAATGAAATCGCCCAAACATCTCCGAGTGGAATATATTACGGATGAAGATGGACAACCCTCGTTAAACAGTGCGATCCAAAGTATCGGGTAGGCTATATGTATTTGATCAGACCACATATTGAACTTGTATTTATGTATGTGCCTTACAAGTGTATCTTCTTCTAGGCTAAGCTGTTTGAAGAACAAAACCAACCGTTCTAAAGTGGAATTCCAACAGACAACGGGATCTCGTAGCTATATTGCACCTGCGAGGCTTATGTAAATAGCTGCTACTTCCTTCTTTTTTGTGCCATATTATCGTATCTATATTGACTTGTTCCAAATCTGAGAGAAAGCCGTGCGGACCAAAAGAACTGAACCGAATCAGTGCAAATCTTAAAGGATTGCCACACCGGCAAGATGAAGGGCATGAGCACACCAGTTCAAGCCCATTGTTGTAAGTCCTTACTCCTCCTGCCTTGAACTGATTAGTCTTTGTGATGTGTTCATTTAACTACTTGGTTTGCAGCCAATGTCGATTACTCTGTTCACTTTTATACACAATTGTCTTAACGTATCATTTCACCTTACATGGTTTAAAAGAGATGAAGGATATTCTTTTGGTCTTGATCGTAATCTAGTTGTTATGTTCACGTGCGCACAATGATAAAATAGCCTGTTTGTTTTATATTTGTTTGCCCATGATATGAATGATGTCATACTATGTTCATCCTACTTTAAACCATGTCTCTTTATCCTTAGATGTCAACGAATGTGAGGACATAGACAATAAAGTAGGCATGCTACATGGACATATGTTCTGAAAGTGATTTTATTATGTAGTTGGCACTACAATACATGCTAATGTATTACAGTAGTTCACTAAAATAAGTTATGTATAAGCGTTTAAACTACTTTGTTTGTTTTGTCTCATTAGTAACTTATCGGTACACTAATCTACAAGTTCAAACTTTAGAGAAGCTATGGAACAAATGATTGAACAACCACAACCACACGAAGGTGGCGAGGCTACTACGGGCACAATGTCACCTCTTGCTGCGATCGTCGATATCTCTCCACTAACGGTGCAAAAGCACCTTCTGCGTAATTTTGGGTTGGTTGTCAAGGTAACCTCGTCCAAATCGCCCTCTTGAACAAAATCTTCCTGCTAAGCAGTGATATATCATGCTCCGGACACAAGTCAATCCCTAATGGGCGTTGTTTGGGAAACAAGAATAGTGGTTGAGAAATGTCGTCAAGATATGAATGGTTTTGAAACCAGACTATTAGACATTAACCGTTGTTGAAGAGCAATGGCGGAAAAAAGGTGGAGATCGTGCTGCTCCATCAGATTCTACTGACTGAAACATTAGCACTCAGGTCAAATGATACGTGCTTCTATACATCGATGGTGCTTTTATACGGAAGGACTGTAAACTTTATGCCAAGCAGGCCTTTTGTTGTATGATTGGAATTTATTTTGTTGTGATACAACATTTATGATCTTGCCACAGGCTGCAGTAATTCTGACGCTATTTTTGTATAGTGTAGGTTTATCTTAGTAATGTATTGGCGAAAGCTTAGGAGCCCAACATGCCAACATTCATGGGCCCATTCAATTGGGCTAAAAGCGATTCTGGGCGAAATTGGCATGTAGCCCACTAAAATACAGGCTTAAATTAGCATAAGCTTTCAAATTTTACGGTAGGCTGTGCCCATAGTGGGCCTTTAAGAGGCCTAAACATAATTTGGGCCCTCGGTAAAAATAGGCCGTTCTGAGGTGTAAATATCTCGAGCCCATAAAAACATGGGCCTTTAATAGAACAAAAGTGAGATTGGGCCTGGTTGTGCCAAATAACCTTTGGACTTAGCGGGCGAAATGGTGGCCCATTTACGATCGGATATTTGTGGCGAAATTGGACGAGGCGTAAATCTGTGACCTAATACGGGCCTTTAACGGGCGGAACTTGACGAGCTAGAATATCGTCATTTTGTATGGGCGTTAATGGGCCGATATATGTTGGGCCACATATGGCCCATGGTTTCGTTCGGTGTTAACGGGCGAAAATGACAATAGGCGAAAGTGGCCCAAATCTTTAGTGGGCCTCTAACGGGCGAATAGTGACATGGCGAATATGACCCAAATCCTTCACGGTGGTTTATGGGCGAAAGTTTTGATAGCTGTAAATGGGCCCAAATGAAGCGGACCTTTAACGGACCGAGAAATACAGCGGGCCGTAATTATTAATTATAGCGGATTGTTAACGGGCGAAGTGACCATGGGCGCATTGATGACAAGTTTAGACCAGGCCGTTGTGGGCGATTTGATAGAGAATGTTGGGCCTTTAGGTGGGCGGCCCATTATGGTCTGCGAGAATCTTGTGGGCCTTTAATTCTGGGCGGCCCATTATGGTCATAAAATCTTGTGGGCCTTTATTGGGCGACCCATTATGGTCCGCTAAATTTTGTGGGCCTTTAGGCTGGGCGACCCATTATGGTCCGCTAAATCTTATGGGCCTTGGTTGGGCGGCCCATTTAGACTTTGTGGGCCATTTTGCGCTTGGTCCAGCTAAAGGCCCACAAGATTCTGCAGACCATAATGGGCGGCTGACTAAGGCCAATGAGAATTTTACGTGGAAAATCGGTATTGGTCATGGTACATTAACGTGTTATCGGATCAAAATCGACACGATAGCTTAGCGGCGTTCGTTACGGTGGATGCCGCGTGTTGGTAACCCTTGATGAAAGCACTCTTGTGACGCGATTTATCGTCATGGAAGTGGACACCGTGATGATAATTTTGGTAATGTCATGGAACACTTCTATGACAGCACATGTATGACTATCTTGATTGTCATAAATTTGTCATGGATGTACATGCATGACAAAAAGCGACGACTCTTGTGACAAACACGTATCATCACGGAAGTGTATTTTTTGTAGTGATGGTGCGATTGTTACCGAAAGCCGAGCATAAATTTTTGAATAATCATTTCTCTTGAGCTCATGATTGGGGCATGAATATAACATTGATTTAAGCCTCCCCCAAGCTTGGTGATGCTTTCTCCTTAGCGAGGCCAAAATCATATATATAATTACGATCACGATGAACAAGATGCATAGGATAAAACTTACGATGAAATTCCAATTTCAATCGTTTGTAGTTCCATAATCCGTATCATCACATAGCCTATACCATGTCAATGCATCTCCTTCAAAGTTAAAGGTATTACCTTCTTCTTAATAACATCACCGGGCACACTGCAAGCTTAAATAATCCACAAACTTCATCCACATATATTAGGTGCTCATCGGGATGCTTTGTTCCATCTCTGCAAAAGGATTAGCTAGCATTTTTGTAACATACCGAAGGAATTTCAAAGTGGACATTTTCATCTTGATGGGTTGAGGCAACTCTTTGATCTCTTGGTGGGGTGAAGATACCTGAACAAGCCCCTCGGAGGATTACTTTCCATAGTAACAAGTGACGAGTCAATTTCAGCACACTATATAATTTTTCCTTACCAAATTCCGCCTACCAAAGGCGCTTCACTCCCAAGCAGCGCCGGAAAAAGTCTTGATGACCCACAAGTATAGGGGATCTATCGTAGTCCTTCGATAAGTAAGAGTGTCGAACCCAACGAGCGAAGGAAATGATAAGCGGTTTTCAGCAAGGTATTCTCTTGTAACACCGGGTAATTAAGCTACATAATCCACGCTAATGATGCCCACGTCAACGTGATTAAACTCCGTGGATTCATCCGGTTCAAATGCAAATTTAAAACATAGGCAAGCGATAAAAGTTTTCAAAAACTAAAACTAAAATGTTAGGGGTTGTCAAATATTGCAAGGTTAATTATGGTGGGGTGCACACATTTTTATGAAGTGTCTAGATAGATTAAATAAACTAAAACAGAAAAAGAAAAATAAGAAAAACAAAATAAAACAAAGAGAAAGAAAGAAAACCCCACAGCCCATTGGGCCAAGCCCACAGCCCAGTGCAGGCCACACCCGGCCCAACCCCCCACTACCTTATCCCCTCCCGGTCGGTGGAAACCCTAGCCACCCATTTGCCCCGATCCCTCCTCCCTCCTCCCAGCGCCGATCTGGATCATGCCGCGATCCGTCGCCCCCTCGGCTTGACGCCCCAGCCCGCCCGCACCTCCTCCCTCCTCCCCGACCTGCGCCAGGCTCAAGGCCCCGTCGCCTCGGGCCGCCCGTCGACCTCCACCCGCCTCATGGGATCCCGTCGCCGTCGGCCGCCTCGCCCTCCTCCTCAGCAGTGGAGCCCCGCCGCCCAGCCCAGCTCTCATAGACCCCACGCTCCCCGTGAGCACTCCCTCCCCATCGGTCCCCTCTCTCCCTAGTCTCCCTCCCGCCGCCCTTGGCCGCCCCTGGCCTCCCGTCGCCCGGCTCGGCCTCCCTCGCGGTCACCGCAGTGCGCCCGCCTGCTGCCACGCCGCCCATGACCACCTCCCGCCCTTTCGTCGTCGCCCTCTTTCCCCCTCTTGCCGTGCTCACCCGGGACTCATGGTGGCCTTTCCCCCCCCCCCGTCGTGGCGCCCTCGCCTCCGACCGCCCGCGCCCCAGCCTCCCGTCCATGCGCCCGGCCTTGCATGGGCTCTGTGACAGCGTGTGTCCGCCCCCGCCTACCTCGCCGCCTCAAGCGACCCTAGCCCGCCACTTAAAGCCCCAGGAGAGACCGCCTCCTCGCCAGGCTCCTCGTCGAGGCCACGGCCTCGGACCTGCACAATCCTGCCATTGTGCGATTTGGTGGCGCTCACGCCGCGTTCCCCCTGAGCGTGCGCCCGAGCAAGCCTGCCCGCCACGCTTGGCCCCTGGGGCCTGTGAAGGGCCCCACGCCCTATAAGCGTTTTATTAAAATTAAGATAAACTAATATAACTAAAAATGAATAAAATTAATTAATTAATTAATTAATTAAGTAAATAATTAAATTAATTAATTCTGTATAATTAATCTAATGGCTAATTAACCTAATTAACTATTGTTAATTAAACTAAACTAGGTTAATTAGTTAGCAGAAATATGATGAGCAGGACCCACATGTCGGGGTTGACCTAGTCAACCCTGTTATTCTTGACGTCGACATGGCGTCATCTTGGCGTCATAAATACATTTTGAATTAATTAATTAATTAATTAAATTCGAAATTAATAAAATCTTTAGAAAATCATATCTTTTAATCCGTAACTTCGGTTAAAATATTTTCAACATGAAAGTTGCTCGAGCGGCGAGGCGAATCCGGATCGCGATCCGTTCGTCCGCCACACCCTAACCTCTCAGACCTGCAACTTTCCCCCTCGGCTCCTCGCCCAAAACGAAACAGGGAATACTTTCCGGATGTTTCCCATAACGATACCCCCTCATACCACATTAGGGCACGCCCTAGCATCGCTTCTTGACATGTCATGCATCGATATGCATCTGTTTACTTAGTATTCATTGTTTCTTCCCCTCTTCTCTCCGGTAGACTACGAGACCAAGCTGCTGGCTTTGGCGGTTCGACTACGGTGTTGTGACCCCTCTCACTTGCGAGCAACCAGGCAAGCCCCCCTTGATCACAGATATATGCACTTCTTCTCTATCTTGCTTGCATTAGAGTATATAGCATATTCTTGTTTTGAGATACTCTATCTTTCTTTGCCTGCTTTGTCCTTGTTACCACTGTTGTTACCTTTACGCAATCCTATATGCTTAGTATAGGATGCTAGTACTCATCTGTGGCCCTACATTCTTGTCAATCTGCTTGTGCTATACTATGGACGTGATCACTCGGGAGTTGATCACGGGTATATATATATACTTTCTACATGATACATGTGGAGACTAAAGTCGAATTCGGCTGATGGAGCACCGAGTGGATCTTTGGTAGACGGAGGCGAGTTGAGACCGCCTACTAGGAGAGAGGTGGGCACAGCCTGTTGGCGTTCGCGGTTACTTAACTGCATGCGAGGTCTTGGTATTTGATGCAGTTGGCTACGAGCTTATCGCCACTAACCATCTCGGGGAGTAGTTATGGGTATCCGTGATAGTGGTATCGGTGAAGCTTACTTGGACGTCGTTGGCTGGCGAATGGCCTTGGCGGATTGGTGGAGCGCATGTTAGAGCTGCGTCTCCGCTTCGGTAGCGTCATAGCGTCTTGAGTGTGCTTTCGAGGCGATGGGCCCCAGACCCTGCCAGTAAGTTTAGACGGCGTGTTGGCCTCTCTGTTGTGCCTAGGTGGGGAGCTGCGACGTGTTGATCTTGTGATTGGGCATGACCGGAAAGTGTGTCGGCCAAATGGGATCAAGCGTCTTTGGTAAGATGGTGCACCCTGAAGATTAATCTATTCGGATGGCCGTGATCTTCGATAACAGGGCGACTTGGAGTTGTACCTTGAGCTTATGACAACTAGAACCGGATACTTGATAAAACACACCCTTCCAAGTGCGGATACAGCGGTGGTGGCTCTCTCGGGGATATGAGGAGGGATCGCGGGTAGGATTATTGCTATGTGATGTTACTTGGAGGACTCAGATGCCCTCTTCTACATTTGCAAGGCGGTGACGAGCGTAAGTCGTTAAGACCTTCTATCCCCTCTTATTACGGCATTCTGCGATTCAGTCCTTTGATATGGCCCTTTACACATATATCCGCGCCGCATATAGTAGTAGCTCCTTGCTTGCGAGTACTTTGGATGAGTACTCACCGGTTGCCTTGTTCCCCTTTTCCCCTACCTCTATCGTTCTGCTGCAGCAGGACAGTGGAGCCCAGGGCAGGCGCGCCGCCCGCCTGTATGGCGACTACTACTGGAGGTGCCTACTACTACGTGCAGCCAGCCTTGGCGACCGAGAGTAGCCAGGAGGATCCGAGTGGGGCTTTGCTCCTCTTTTAAATCTGTATGTCGATTGTGCTGGCACCTTCTTAAAACTTATTTTAACTTATATACGTACTCAGATATTGTTGCTTCCACCGACTTCGTCTATGATCGAGCACTTGTGCCGAGCCCTCGAGGCCCCAACTTATTATGATGCTTGTATGACTTATTTTATTTGTAGAGTTGTGTTGTGATATCTTCCGTAGGTGGTCTGAGTCTTGATCGTACACATTTGCGTGCATGATTAGTGTCTGATTAAATCGGGGCGTCCTGAGATTATATCGAGCATTGCTGTAGAATCCCCTTCCCAACTCCTTGGCGAAGTCGAGTCTAGACATTGCAAAACTTTTACTAACATGGCTGTGTGCCTTACGGGCCCACGTCGCCATCGGGTGGTACTAGGATCTTTTACTCCTCGACCTTTACTCACGGGACTCGAGCTCTCTTCTATTGGGTTAAATGGTTTTGCTAAAACAAACTAACTTTAGGTTCTCGAAAACACTTTCCCCGGTGAGTCTAGATGATGCCCATTTGCACAGAAGATTTGAAGATACTCTCGATGTTCTCTCGAGACCTTGTGCCCGTTGCTTTTGCAATTCTCGACCACCGATAAACCCTTATGGATAACTACTTACACTTGCCATTCATACGATCATCCCCCATTGATCTTGTTATTACAAGATACCCCAAAGTTTTCTCTATTGTTCGAGAATACTTTGTGCCTCTGCCTAGCAGTTCTTTGCCACATGAATACCCCTTCAAATAAATACTCGCACTTGTCGGTATCCGCTCATCGGTTGTTCATGTGTTTCACTAAAGTCTTCAAAATAATATTCGATCTTCGAAAATCCTCTGGGGCCTTTGGCTCTTGAAATTATTGCTTGCTACGCATTATGGTTAATCCCATAAGTCTCGTAGTCATATTGACATTCCTTGTCGATTACCATTTTAGTCTGTTGACTCAATATGTTTCTTGAATACTGCAATCATCATTGATCCTTATAAATACTTTTCGGCTGAGCTGCCATTCTTTTAGCTGGAATTGGTTCTCGACCACTCCAATTGTCGTTGATTGTAACCTAAGGCTATTCAACTTATCCACCCCTAATCGAGCATTACTTGATCCCTTGATTTGGAAATCATAATTCCTTTGCATTTAGCAATTGAGTTAGTCGTTGTTTCTATAATCTGCTTCCTCTAGTTGAGTACCGATGCTCACGTTAGATCCCTTGTGGACCACGGATCCTTTTTTGGATTTTATCATCGGCATCCTTCATATTCAATAACTTTGTGAGACCTTCCCACGATACATAATGCCTTTGGTAAATTGTATCCTGCTTTGTCAACCATGCTCTACCTCAGAGCTTGAGTTATTTACCCCTGAAGTTGATGATATCGTTCCTAAGATGCCTTGATGGGTTGAACCTATGCCTCCTTAATATGTGTGAACTCGAAAGTTTTCACGAGTCATACTCTTACGGTATTTTGCGGATAAAATTTCAACACTACAACTTCATTGAGCGTGAGAAGTGAATGAAAGGTTGTGCATTGGAGAAGTGGGAGGCGACCTTGAACTTTGTGTTCATGCCCATGGACACGATGTAGATCTTATCATTAAAGCTTCTCTTAAATTAATTTTTCCTTTGGTATAAGCTCATCTTATATCTGAGATCTGGCCTTTTTGCAATCGTGGTTCCGACCATGTTCTCTTTTAAATATCATGTCCTGTGCAAGTTAAATCAATTGTCTCCTATGGATCAATACACCAGTCCAACCTTTACTTTGATCTTGTGTCGAGTATTACCCCCTGGTATCTCGAGATTATCATGGAACTGCATAACTTCTTATGAGTTCTTCATCAAGTGCTACCTTCCCACTGATTCCAATTCTTCACGGGCTCACGAGTTATTAAACACTCAAAGACACGATAAGCTGAACCGAGTCCACTACGGTTCAACAACTCTTGATAGCTTCTATAAATGCGAGTTTGTACCCGACCCGCCATTCCTAGCCTGTTGGCTATATCATTGTGGTGATGATTTTAAGCTGTGCTACCGGTCCTTCTTCTCGGAGCACAATTTTGACGACGATGAACTAACCTTCGTCGATCCTCATCGTCATATCATTTCTCCTTGAACAACAAGCTTGGTTTCGAGTTTGTGGCGTACCCTTGGTTCCAATAACCTTTCACTTCATCATTACTTTGACTTGATGTAAATGCGATCGATTACATCTTCATGAACTCTCACGACAAAGGTGTCGTGATCATGCTGTTACGAGCTCATCCGGGATATCAATTGAATTCATGATGAAAAACCATCCTTGCCCTCGATGAATTGTATTATCACCGACCACTTTATTGCCTTCCCACCAACACAAGCTTGTTCATGTTTGGTGTTATACCTTGAGTTCCTTGCTACCCAGCAATTGTTCTTCTTTACCTTGGAGTATTACCATCCTTTATGTCAAGAATGTTACGAGATTTGTTCCACCTCTTGAGAATTCTTGACATATATATCTTCTCACCATCACCATTCTTTCTTGGTCCCGTGTTAATTCCAACACGTGAGCGGTGCTTGTTTGGATTATTTCCTTCTAGCAACCCTATTCTTTGAAGTTAATGGTGAAAGTTCATTCTTAGGCTATTGATTATTGAATCACCATTACGACATTGGTCGCAACCCAACCCATATTTGAGCGCACCTTCGACCAATGTTTAATTGTGTATGTTTCCTCGAGCATACTTCCTTATATCATTTGATATGACAAATGTTATCTCCTTGTTCATAATTGTGGAAATCCATCTTTTGGGAATCTCGATGAATTACCGTTGAGTTCACGAGACACCTCCTTGTCCTCTCCTTGGGTTAATGATGGACTCTTGTTAGCGGAAATCACTTCATAGTTCATTTCCCGAGAATCTTACAATGTCATCTCGTCAACTCGCGTTGCACCTTTTCTTCTCGGGTATCCTAAGTCGAGGTATCCACACCAATCGGATCTGAATCTCGGTCAGCTATGATGGTTGGGACAACTTTCAAGTTATGATGATGATCCTTTGATGACCCGGTAGCATGATGTCATGCCTAGCACCCCGGTGGAGGACCTATCATTATAGATTCCTTTTAGCGAGGTTATCCCATATCCATGAAGGAATGGTAATCTGGTTCTACTAGTTATTCTGATGGATCGCCGTGATTCAAAGTCTGATCTTCACGAAGACCATGTCAATGCTATCTCGAAGCAGTGCGTGGTACTCTGATTTTCAACAAGAACATTGAAGCCCAATGCTAAATGTTTCTTGCTCAATTATCAAACACCGTTGTATGGGTAATGTCATGAAATTTCTCTCCCTTACCTAAAGGGTTTTCTACATTATCTCTGTCATGGATATCTTGCTCTGCTTGTCCTTGGTAAGGATATATCCCGAAATATGTGTTTAAACACATTTTCCTTTCCATTAGTCTGTTTGACCTTTCTTGTAGTCTATATAACCTAAGCAGTAATAATTTACTTCTTATGTAAACACCTCGGTGTACAACTACTTGCCAGTGAGACCACTGTTACTTTTGTTGGTGACATTTGGTAACCACCGATGGGCGAGAACTTTGCCTAATGGTCCGCCTCGTTCAGCGAGCGGAAAGTGGTTCTCTTCGTCCCTCGCCCTTGGTACCAACGTTGATCCCGACATAAGCGACATGGTACTCTCGACATGCCTTGCTATCATGACCGTGAAAGATGTCACTACTCCTATTAAAAAAACCCCATGGTGGGCCCATAACCCACAGTTTCACAGGATCGAAACCTGGTATCTGTACACCCCTATTCCCAAAGTTATTCCTCGCCGTGGCCTCGTATGTAATTCACGGGCCGCCGTCATAGTGATCTATTACGGTATCGGGCCTTAATACTTACTCTCGCTACTCTGAACACCTTTCTCACTCTGGTTCGGGCTTGAGCAACTATCTATCCGCTTGGAGCCTATTATGGTACCTTCGTACCTTACTCTCGAGTATTTCATATGTTCAACTCGAGAGATAATCTTATACTAATTCATGGGTTAACCCAGTTGTTTCCCTCAAAAGCATGATGTAAGTAGTGAGCTGCCCTTATCTTTACGTAAGTGCGATGGAGTTCGAAGAAATGATGACCAGTTTATCATGATGCATTGGAATAAAGGATTGAAGACATCAGCGAAAGGATTAACTTCTTGAGAAGATCCGTTAGATTATCGTAACCAGAACTTTCCCTTACTCCCCTCTTAAATCTCGGGACGAGATTTCTTGTAATGGAGAGATTTGTAACACCGGGTAATTAAGCTACGATAATCCACGCTAATGATGCCGCGTCTTTGTGATTAAACTCACGTGGATTCAACCGGTTCAAATGCAAATTTAAAACATAGGCAAGCGATAAAAGTTTTCAAAAACTAAAACTAAAATGTTAGGGGTTGTCAAATATTGCAAGGTTAATTATGGTGGGGTGCACACATTTTATGAAGTGTCTAGATAGATTAAATAAACTAAAACAGAAAAAGGAAAATAAGAAAAACAAAATAAAACAAAGAAAGAAAGAAAACCCCACATGGCCGGGCCAAGCCCACACAGCCCGACCAGCCAACCCTGGCCCAACCCAACCCCACTACCTTATCCCTCCCGGTCATTTGGAAACCCTAGCCACCCATTACGCCCCGATCCCTCCTCCTCCCTCCACTCCCGATCTGGATGGCCCGGCCGATCCCGTCGCCCCCTCGGCCCGACCCCGCCCGCCCGACCGCACCTCCTCCCCTCCTCCCGACCTGCAGCGCCAGGCTCAGGCCCCGTCGCCTCGGAGCCGCCCGTCGACCTCCACCCCCTCGCCGGATCTCGTGGCCGTCGGCCGCCTCCCGCCCTCCTCCTCAGCAGTCGACCCGGCCGCCCAGAGCAGCTCTCATAGACCCCGCTCCCCCATGAGCACTCCCTCCCCATCGGTCCCTCTCTCCCTAGTCTCCCTCCCGAATGCCGCGGCCCCTGGCCTCCCCATCGCCCGGCTCGGCGCCCTCGCGGTCACCATGATCGCCGCCAGCCCACGCCCGCCCAGACCACCTCCCGCCCTTCGTCGTCGCCCTCTTCCCCCTCGCCCGTGCTCACCGCCCCGGACTCCGCCGTGGCCTTTCCCCCCCTCCCCGTCCCAGGCGCCCTTGCCTCCCGGCCCTTGAGGCCCCAGCCTCCCGTCCATGCGCCTCGGCCTCCGCCTGATGCCTGCGGCTGTGGCCGTGTCCGCACCCCTACCTCCGCCGCCTCAAGCGACCCTAGCCCGCCACGCCAAAGCCCCAGGGGAACCGCCTCGCCAGGCTCCTCGTCGAGGCCACGGCCTCGGCGGCACCAATCCTTGGCCGATTTGATGGCGCTCACGCTTCGCGTTCCCCACTGGATGTCTTGCCCGAGCAGGCGCGCCACTTGCCACCACGCCCGCTTGGCCCCAGGGCCTATGGCACGAAGGGCCCCGCCCCATAAGCGTTTATTAAAATTAAGATAAACTAATATAATTAAAATGAATAAAATCAATTAATTAATTAATTAATTAATTAATTAAGTAAATAATTAAATTAATTAATTACATTTAATTAATCTAATGGCTAATTAACCTAATTAACTATTGTTAATTAAACTAAACTAGGTTAATTAGTTAGCAGTATAATGACAGGGACCCACATGTCGGGGTTGACCTAGTCAACCTGTTGATTATCTTGACACATCAGCATGGCGTCATCTTGGCGTCATAAATACATTTTTTTAATTAATTAATTAATTAAATTCCGAAATTAATAAAATCTTTAGAAAATCATATCTTTTAATCCGTAACTTCGGTTAAAATATTTTCAACATGAAAGTTGCTCGAGCAGCGAGGCGAATCCGGATCGCGATCCGTTCATCGCGCCACACCCTAACCTATCAGACCTGCAACTTTCCCCTCCGGCTCCTCTGCAGAAAACCACGAAACAGGAATACTTTCCGGATGTTTCCCCTAACTCGATACCCCCTCATACCACATTAGAGCCACGCCTAGCATCGCTTCTTGACATGTCATGCATCGATATGCATCTGTTTACTTGGTATTCATTGTTTCTTCCCCTCTTCTCTCGGGTAGACTACTGAGACCGGCCTGCTGCTGGCGGTTCGACTACGGTGTTGTGACCCTCTCACTTGCGAGCAACCAGGCAAGCCCCCCCTTGATCACGGATATCGCCTACTCTTCTCTGCTGCTTGCATTAGAGTAGTGTAACTTATTCTTGCTTCGAGATATTCCTATCTTGCTGCATAGCTTTGTCCTTGTTACCCTTGTTGTTACCTTTATACGCAATCCTATATGCTTAGTATAGGATGCTAGTACATTCATCTGTGGCCCTACATTCTTGTCCGTCTGCCGTGCTATTCTATCGGGCCGTGATCACTCGGGAGGTGATCACGGGTATATCTATATCTTATACATGAAACATGTGGAGACTAAAAGTCGAATCGGTGATGGAGCACCCACAGTGGATCTTGAGGCGGAGGCGGCAGGGCAGGTTGAGACCGCCTAGGAGAGGTGGGCCTGGCCTGACGGCGTTCGCGGATACTGCTGCGCTTGAGGTCTTGGTATTTGATCTGAGTTGGCTCTGAGCTTATCGCACTAACCATCTCGCGAGAGTAGTTATAGGTATCGGCGTCGTGGTATCGGCCGAAAGTACTTGAGGCGTCGGCGGCGAGGCAGGCGCGCGGATTGGTGGAGCGCTGCTGGGCTGGATGCCTTCCGGCAGCGTCTGCGGCGTGCGGGTGTGCTTTCGAGGCGATGGGCCCGGACCCTGGCGGCAGGTTTAGAACCGGCGTGTTGGCCTCTGTTGTGCCTAGGTGGGACTCCGGCGTGTTGATCTTCGTGGCGGGCATGACCGGAAAGTGTGTCCGGCCAAATGGGATCAAGCGTCTTTGGGTAGATGGTGCACCCTGCGGAAGTTAATCTATTCGGATAGCCGTGATCTTGATAACGGGGCGACTTGGGTTGTACCTTGAGCTTATGACAACTAGAACCGGATACTTGATAAAACACACCCTTTCAAGTGCGGATACAACGGTGGTCGCTCTCTCTCGGGGATATGAGGAGGATGTGGGTAGGATGTGCTATGTGATGTTACTTGGAGGACTTGATTGTCCTTTTCTACTGTTGCAAGGCGGTGACGAAGCGTAGTCTTCGTTAAGACTAGCTATCCCCTCTTATTACGGCATTCTGCGATTCGGTCCTTGATATGGCCCTTTACATATATCCATGCATATGTAGTGTAGCTCCTTGCTTGCGAGTACTTTGGATGAGTACTCATGGTTTCCTTGTTCCCCTTTTCCCTACCTCTACTCGATTGCTGCAACGGGCGATGGAGCCAGGGGCAGATGCCGCCGCCTATGGCGACTACTACTGCGGAGGTGCCTACTACTACGTGCAGGCGGCGATGACCGGAGTAGCTTAGGAGGATCCCGGCGGGAGGCTGCTATTCTTCGTCTGTATCGGTTTGTGCTAGCCATCTTATGGCAACTTGTTTAACTTATATGCGTACTCGAGATATTGTTGCTTCGCTGACTTCGTCTATGATCGAGCACTTGTATTCGAGCCCTCGAGGCCCTGGCTTGTATTATGATGCTTGTATGACTTATTTTATTTGTAGAGTTGT
>JAHIAM010012604.1:0-22331 GCA_021605205.1 Aegilops longissima
CCACGGGACCACAACCAAGCCAGCTGGAAGACCCGTTCTTCCTACAGTCTATGGAGCCAAAGCGATCCTTCCTCCACGAGGTGAGCGCCGTTCCTTGACATACGGGTCACAGCGTTGACGAGAGAACCTGGCGAGACGCCATGCGGGGACAGATCACGTCTTTGGGGGAGGGCGGCGTCAAGCTGCGTTGCGGCGGCAAAGGTACCAACAAGCAACTGCGGCGATACCCTGCCGCAACATCCGCCCGAGAACTCTCTCGAGGTAGGGGACCTCGTGCTCGGCCGGAGTTCTCTCCGGGGAAGGGTTGCATAAGCTCTCTCCCATGTGGGAGGAGCCCGTTCAAGGTTATTCATGTTTCGGGCCCGGCTCCAGCGCTTGGGGAGACTCGGGAGGGTGCCGATCCACTGGCAGCGTGGAACATCCGGCACCTCGGAGGTTTACACTGAAAAGGCCCAGAGAACACCATGAAGGCGAATGCGTGTGGCTGTCTTTTTGGAAAAGGCCCAGGCAGGCATGATGAAAGCGAATGCGTAGGCTGTCTTTTGGAAAGGCCCGAGGCACATGAAGAAGCGAATGCTGTGAAGCTGTCTTTTGGAAAGGCCCACAGCACATGAAGAAGGCGAATGTCTCTGAAGCTGTCATTTTTGAAAAAAGGCCAGGCACATGAAGAGGCGAATGCAGCCAAGCTGTCAGCGTTTCGGAAAAGGTCAGAGCACGTGAAGAGGCCGATGCCCGTGAAGCTTGCTTCCACCAAGAAAGGCTCGGAGCACATGTGAAGAAGGCCAGCCTGTGAAGGCTTCGCCATGCGTGCACTCTCACGTAATAATGAGTTGGGGCTGTACCGCCCACGGAGTCTCAGGCGCCAGCCTCCCGGGCCTGAGGCTCCCTCCGCTTGATCGGCGGCACTTAGCTCCTTGCTGGTGAGAAAGCGTCGAAGACGTTAGATTAGGTCTTTGGGCGGCGGCTTTTCATTTACTTTCTGCGGTTGGCTTGTTCATTCTCATTTGAAGTTTTATCGAAGGCATTATGCGTTTTGACTTGTGGCTCTTGACCTTTAGCCCTCTTACCTTGATTTCTCTCGCGCTGAGGTCATGCGGGGGCAGCCTAAGCGCCCCATAGTGTTATCTGCCCTTATTGTTTGAGGTTTCCCTACCGGGTGCACTCTGAGCACCCCCTCAGATCACGCCTCACGGGAACATTGACACGAACACAGGGACTGGGTGGTCGCCTCCTGACCCGGCGGGAGCTACCTCTCCGGACTAACCTTGCGGGACATGGGCGTTCGGCGAGGCCTCGACCCGAAAGCGAGGAGCCACGGCCGAGGCGCCCAGGCTAAGTAATTTCTCCACGGCGTGTAGCACAAGGGCATAATACCAAGATAGCGAAACAATCGATAATTATGCAATAGTCAGAAAGCGCCCACCTTGACCCTCAGCCTCTTTGTTTCTTTTGCGAGGAAAAAGGAAAAAGAACAAAGCAAGTGGCTGGCGACACCAACTTCGTGAGGAGACTCGGCGCCTCCGGAACTCAGGCGGACTCCTCTCTCGCTTCACGGGCAAGGCAGTGAGCCGAAGCTTCGCTACCTCCCCTCGGTAGGCCTTGGCCAGCGCGGCTGAGGCTAATCCCACCGCCGCTGGAGAGCCGCTGCCTGAACAAGAGCCGTCCCGGCTCGGCCAGACCCAGTGCCGCCGACCCACCTTGTATGCGTCTTCATCGTCATTGTTGGCTGAACCCGTGACCACGGTGCGTCGTTCTCGGGCAGGCAGCACCAGTGCGGCGACCATCTTCCCGAACACCCTCACGTAGAGGTGGCATAATGATCAAACTTGAAGTGCAAGGTGCATCGCCCGGCTCGGAACCAGCGGCTGGGACAAGCGTTTGCCAGCCCAGGGCGAGGCGAGGCTCCGGCTGCAGAGACCTCCGGCGAAGCCCAGAGAGGCCGGCCAAGCAACCATCCGCTGAAAGCTTGAGAGCCGCCCAGGCACCACCGGAAGCTCACCTAGGAGGAAGCAAGGGCTGGAGCCGGGTGCGATCGCTCCAGCTGACCACTGGTGAACTCGGCGACACCTCGCCGAGTGGAAGCGCACGGAGCCTGAGGCGTGCTGCCTGCGCACTGCCCGGCAGCGGTGCACGCCCGCCAGCGTGGGAGATCACCTCCACGACCGGGGAGGAGCCACCATGGGAGCCACATGGTGTTTACAAGGAGCGGCCTCGACCCGGCAGGCGGGGAGAGTCAGGCCCTACAGCGAGCCTTCCCTTCTCTGCGGCGGGAACCTCTTGGAGCCATGGGGAAGAAGAGGAAGCAAGTAGGAGATGGACCCGGAAGAGCGTGCTGTCGTGCTTAAAGCCGAGGAGGCCAACCTCCGAGCCTCCACGATCGCGAGGTAATCATGACCCGCTTTGCATGCAGGGACTTGTCAGACCGATGCGATTCTTGCGGCGTCGTGGGAAGCGGAGATGCCCATGTCAATCAAACGCCACACTTGGAGCCCAAGGCCAGCTTGCTTGTTAGGGCCCGCGCTGCCTGCTGCTCCGCCTCTACCTTTCGGCCGGTCAGGGAGCACCTTGGGCCGGGAGCTCTGTCGGCGTTACAGTAGCAGGGGTCCCAGACTTGCACTGCGGCCTGCTGGCGTGGCTCAAGGGGCTCATCAGGCCCATCTTCATCAACACAAGCTCAAGACCCTCGGGAGGGCCAAGCCTCATGAGGCCGGACGACAGGACTTCCACTGACTGGCCTCGTCAGGCTGGCTCGCGATGATGGCGGAGAGATCAAAGCGGGGTACCTCACGAGGTGCCCATGGCAAAGCCATAGCGACCAAAGAGCCGCCCAGGTCGAGCGTCTTGACCCACATTGATGTGTCCTTGAGGAGTTCGGACTAGGGGTGTCGGGATAGCGAACTATCATCATCGGCGGACTCCAAGACTATGAAGATACAAGATTGAAGACTTAGTCCCGTGTCCGGATGGGACTTTCCTTGGCATGGAAGGCAAGCTTGGTGATACTGGATATGTAGATCTCTACCATTGTAACCGACTCTGTGTAACCCTAACCCTATTCGGTGTCTATATAAACGAGAGGGTTTTAGTCAATAGAGACGAACAACAATCATACCATAGGCTAGCTTCTAGGGTTTAGCCTCTTGATCTGTGGTAGATCCACTCTTGTAACACACATCATCAATATTAATCTAGCGGGGCGTGAGTTTTACCTCCATCAAGAGGGCCGAACACAGGTAAAACATCGTGTCCCTTGTCTCTGTTACCATCCGCCCTAGGCATACGGTTAAGGGACCCCCTACCGAGATCCGCGGTTTGACACGACATTGGTGCTTTCATTGAGAGTTCCTCACGTGCATGCGTCACCGATAGGCTCGATGGCTCCTTTGATCATCAACAGCAAGACCACGGTCGAGGTGAGACTTTTCTCCCAGACGGATCTTCGTGTTAGGCGTCTTTACTGCTATGAGCCAATTAAGCAGGCATACAGGAGCAGATGAAAGCTCGCCTGGCCGTCCCGGTCAGTTCGGAAGATTTAAACTTCTCTGGCCGATATCCGTGGAGACTTGATCTTGACCAGTTCGAGCCCAGACAGCGCCCGCCTTTGTCTCGATGGGTATGATCTAGCTCTGCAACGAGCGGTGCCCGGAGGCGCACCGAATCGCTCCGACCCTTAATCCGGGCGGATTCCCCGATCGAGGGCGTGGTTGGACAACGCCTCGGGGCTTTGATCTCTCACGGTGATCGAGCGAACTCCATCCCTGTCGCTGCGAAGACCTCGACTCTGGGTGCGGACTCCTCTCCGGACTCCGAACCCTCGCGCCCTTGCTTGTCGAATCCGATTGGGCGCCCGTTATGGAGTTCACGACGCGGACATCTTCAGCACTTTCGCCCTTTGGCGACATCCTGGATTCCCTAAAGTCTCTCTCTTATCCGGACAGCCCTGGCGGATTACGGTCGGGAAGGTTGGGATCGCGGACGACAAAGAAATTCAGCGCCCACCACCACCACTTGGTAGCTCGCGCCGACGATCTAGCCGACATGCTAGACTACAACTCCGAAGACATCGGCGGTATGGGCGGCGATGCAGAGAGCGACAAGACCAGCGCCTAAAGGAGCTTTGAAGTCCACCTAAGTCATCGACATATATATGGTGGACATCCCAAAAGATAGAAGCGGCGATGGAACAACGGAGGATGACCCCTCAAAGCAGCCCAAAGCGCGGCGTCGTAGCGCCGCTCTAAATCCGCCACGGCAAGAATGAAGATTCCGGCACGGAGATAACAATACACCGGACGATGTTGAAGACAATCCACTCCAGGCAAGATCCAGCGCGGAAGATGGAGCCTTGACCCTCACGAGAAGGCGGCGAGAAGAAGAAGCGAAGGATTATATGCCTCCCTCCGGAGATGAAGCAAGCCTCGGCAGCGATGAATTAAATCGTGCACGAAATCCCGTCGAACAAGGCGTTTTAGAGCGCGGAGCTTATAGCCCGGCGAACAGCCTCAAGAAAAAGTAACAGCTGCTTAGAGCTGATCGGGATACGCTGGCCGACAGGATGGATTTGAAGTCCTCACGGCGAAGAGCATGGCTCGAACACCCTCAAAAGCTACCCTAAGCATAGCTGCTCCCCGATTAGAGGAGGCTTATGAACCCGCATCACACGGAACAATACGGCTGACCGACCACCCGGTAATGCATGACGGAAGGCCTCTAGGCCCTTCACTAGAACCGTGCCCGGCATCGCTCAAAAACCACAGGGCCAAAGGGAGCGCTCCGGGACTGCAAGATATATTGGAGGACAAGGCAAGACAATCAAGATCGATCTATGGATCGTGTGGGCATACAGACGTGGCGACAACCGTCGCGCGGACCACGATAAGTCGGCGGGCGAACAAAACAGACCAAGCTCTTTTGAGCTCCGTCGTGATATCGCCCGGTCTGAGGCGCCGCACACCACTATGCTTCACGGGCGAAGTAATGGATCATCAAATCCCGAAGGTTAAACCCGTCAATATTGAATCCTATGATGGCTAGCAGACCCAGCGGTTTGGATGAAGACTATCTCCTTCACATCCAAGCGGCCCTGATGACGATCTTCACGCCATCAAATACCTCCCTTCAAGCAAGGGACCAGGCCGACATTGGCTCAACGGCTTGCCCGGTGAGAGTCAATTGGGAGCTGGGAGGACACAGAACCACATTCCTCGATAACTTCCGAGACGCGTATGTCGAACCGAGCGCTGATGACCTAAGCCACATAATTCAGCAGCAGACGAGATCGGCGGACAATTACGGACACGGTTCTTAACCAAGAAAAACCAAATCGCCCATTGTCCAGGATGGGAGGCCCTCATGACCTTCAAGCATAACATCCGTGACGAGTGGCTTGCCGGCACCTAGGACAGGAAAAGCGAAATCCATGGCAGCCCTCACATCACTCGCGACCAACCTGCGGCGGGTGAGGACAACTGGCTAACGCCTTAACAACCTCAACAAAAATTCTGCGTCCGGACTTCAAGGACCAAAATGGCTGGCAGCGTCGTAACAAAACAAATGCAGCGTTAGCAGCGACAATATTGAGATACAGCGGTCAATGCGGATTGAGGCTCTTAACGGTCGGTGGAAAAAGCCATTCAAAAGAACTACTCGGGTCCGTCAATTTGGACGAATACTCGACCGCTTGTGCGGATACGGCACCCCGAAAACCCAATAACCACACCAGCGAGGACTGTTGGGTATTCAACGAGGAGGCAAGTTAATTGCTGAAAGCAATGACAAGGGGCTGCATAGCGATAGCGAGGGCGAGACCCAACCGCCCGAAAAATAGAGGGCGAAGGTTTCCCCCACAGTGCGGACGGTGAACATGATATCGCATAGCACATACCCAAAAGGGGCGAGCGTGCACTTAGGGATGTCTGTCACGATGGAGCAGTTGCCCGAAGTTCAATCCATGGTCCTCCTGCCCGATCACTTTTGACCGAAGGACCACCCACCGGCATCCACCACGGTGGATTCGCGCCTTGGTCTTAGACCCAATCGTCGATGGATTTCACCTAACGAGTCACGATGGGCGGCGGCAACTGAACACTGCTTTACCGAGGATACGGTCGCAAAATGGGCATAGACCCTCAAGGATTAAACCTACCAAAAGCGACCTTTAAAGGCGTCATACCAGGTGTAAAGCCAATTATACGAGCTTAATTGCTGGAAGTGGTCTTCGGATCCCGGATAACTTCGAAGCGAGAGTTAATCTTGACATAGTCCCGTTCATGGCGGCTATCATGCCTTGCTCCGGACGTACCCGCGTTGCAAAGTTCAGCAGCGGTGCCGCTTTCGCATACCTCAAGCTCAAGATGCGGGCCCTTGAGGTCATTACGGTCAGCGGAAACACGAGCGTTCTCTCGCTGCGGAGGAACATCTGCTGCTCTCGCGGCGAAGTGCAATGAAGCCTCTTAAGGCAATTCTCGAAGCGGCGGACACAGCTAAAGCGCGCCGGAGTAACTTACAACAAGACCACGCACGTTCGAGCCGCAGCGTAGCGATGCGGCTAACCCACCGCTGCGAAGCGTCAAAGCAGGTCGCCGCATACACCATTACGCTCTGAAGATACCTTGGGCATGGGGAGAGGAGCACGACCATGATAAACCGAATTGCGGCTCAACCACACCAAGAGGCTCTCCGTGTATGCGTTCCTTTTTCTTTTCTTTTTTACCTTTTGCTTTTTACCCACAGACTCCGTTTGTGAAGCCACCTGGCGGTAGACCTACCGAACTCATGATGCAACAGCCAGGGAAGGATAAAGGCTACAAGAATATCTGGTGGTCTCCATTCTGAGCATTTTCATACACAGTCCGCAGCCTACCACAGAGAGGACATGTTTATGAGTCTCATACCTTGCTTATCGCACTATTTGTATCGTTCTTCATTAAGTAGCAGCACTTATCGAATAAAACAATGCAGCACCTTTTTGTTTATAATTGCATTACTTTTCATACATATGTTCATTCACGACATGTTGCATCCGTACACTTTGGTATGGCTAATATACACCGAGGGCTTATGTTTCCAGCGTTATGGTGTGATGAGTCGACACTTACACAAGTCACGGCACCCGAACTTATAGCACTATATGCATCGGCTCGAATCATGTCTTGGGTCAATAGTTAGGTTTGCGGCTCCCGTGTTTTGGTACCTTACGTTCCGTTATATCGGCTAAGGTAGCACCGGGAGAACACTGCGATCCGCCCGGTTAATTTGGGTTAACGCCTCGATGGAAAGCTAAAACTGACCCGTCATGATGAGGCGAGAGACGATCGCTGTTGAGGTTTTTGCGAGTCCTTAAGACTTATGCCGCTTAGGCGAGGCGGATCTGTCGGCCAAAGGCGTGGATAGTGCCCCAAATTGACCTTCGAAGACTAGGGCTTCCGAAAATTAAAATTATAGAATTCTATGGCTAAGTGAGTGTTCAAGCATTATAAGTCCGGTTGCCTTGTTACATTGTGTTGGCGCCTCCCTAGATGGACCCAAAATGGGAACAAGAGCGCTCAAGTTTATCCCGAACACCCACACTTTCGTGGCATGGAAATTGAACCGACAACTTGCCATCTCTCGAGATTTGATAAACAGCTGCCTGAAGGTAATATTTTAAATTAACAAGCGTTGCTTGGCGCATATGAACTAAGTTTTCGGTATACAGGATAACAAAATCGAGTCTACTCAAATATAACATCTTTGGAGCACTCACCGCCATAGTGCGGGTGCCCTTAACACACTCTTATAATACATCTCGGGCGTGCGATGCTCCTTGCCCTCGGTGGCGGGTCCGTAACGAGCTTACAGGCATCCATCTTGCCCAGTGCACCTTCTTGCGGGCAAGGGCCAGCGAGCACCCTCGATGTAAGCGGAATGCTTGATAACTTCAACCGCAGACGCGCATCCACCAGCCGCCTTGCAGGCGAAGTAGCTCCGAGGCATGGCCTCCTTGAAGCCACAGCCGAACTATGAGGCCCTTCATGCCTTTGTTGGCCGCCTTGTTGAGCTCGACCAGCTACTTCGCTGATCGCTAAGGGGCACGGATGTCCGGCCTCGACATCTTGAGACGAGAAGACCTTCTCTGTCGAGCTCCCTCCTCGGCCCGGTAGAATGCAGCGCGCATTGGACACGCTCTTGAGGAAGATCTGCGAGCATACAGAGCTCGAATTCGGGTAAGCAACAGTAATTAACACTCACATGCTTACTCTGCATGAAAAATGCCTTACCGCTGCTATTTTATTCACGCCTCAATCTCTGGAGGGCCTTGTAAGGCTTGGCCTTAGCGGCTTTGGCACTCTCAAGAGCCGTTGCAAGCTCGAGACTCTCGAGTCTTGAGTCACGCTTCAAGTTCTCATGTTTTTCACGAGATCACTGGAGCTCTTGCTGTACCTCCGCCACCCGCCTCCTGCTTCTCTCGCTCGGTGCGTTCATGACGCGTATGTTGACGCGGCCACCGCCCTCCTTGAGGTCGCCACCTCGCTAGTGGCCCCTACAATACCACGTTAGCCTTGTCATTTTCTTGCAACAAATCATTTTACATAAGGTACAATTTTCATAAGGTATTACTCACCTTCTTTTTCCTCGAGCTGCTTCTTGGCATGGCCGAGCTCTTTCTCGGACTGCTCGGGGTTTTCTTCAAATTGTTGACCTCCAGCGATCGGTCTGACGGAGGTCAGCAGACAACCTGCAATCCCATATTGACATATTTTTTATGACTCCTGCGTTTATCTTTCTAAAGATCCTCGGTCCGGCTTTTCTTTCGAACACCGACCGAGCATCAGGGAGCTCTTGTCTATCGGTACCATTTTACATATATTGAAATTTCTTACCTCAAAGCTGTTAGAAGACTGATGCAGGGCTTGAGTCAGCCAGCTCTTGGCGGGTGAGCAGTCCGGATCACCGCACTCATGCAGTGCGGTGCTCCTCCTCGATGGGCGCCGTTGGCGCCTCCGATGCTATCCGGTGCCTCGAGGTTGGGCCGAAGGACACGGCGTCTTACCCTTCTTGCGAAGGATCGTTTGCGGACTCCGGAACCACTAAAGGTTCGGCATGGAGTCCGGACAAGTCGACCTTAGAGCCTGAGGGGTCTTGCCCCAATCGCTTTGAGTCGGGGGGTTGCCTTGTGGCACCTCCTGCGCCACCTCCTTGGGACAAAGCCCCTTTGGGGCCCTTGTGGCGTTGTCCGCACATGAAGAGGAGGCGGTCGGAAGCTAAGTACTCTCCATTTCCGGCGAGCCCGAGGGACCCGCTCGATGAATCGGCGAACTACGCCTTTAGGCGGGCTGCGATTGTTCGACATTAGAGAACACTCTGCAATAATAAAGCGGCATGGGTATCCGGACACCACAGATCTCGCCGGGGCTTGGCCCTTGTAGGCCAATCCCTCGTCGTCGTCGGCGTTGGTGGAGAATCCGTGGGAAGGGTTCTTCCCTTCTTGGACCCTCCGGCCTCCCGGTTAGGCGGCCTTCCTTTTCCTCTCCTCCCATTTGGAGGAGAAGTTTCTTCTTCCTCCTCGTCTTGGAGAACATTCTACTTGAATCCGGCGGCACCTAGCGTCGGGAGCTCCTTCGAGTTCCGTGGCCTCCTTCTTGGCCTTCTTCTCCGGCACCACATGGGGTGCGGAGCCACTGCTTCCGTCAATCGAGGCGTCCGGCTGGAGTCTTCGGCAAAGGCGGACGGTTAATCTGTCCGGGCGTCTTCAACCGGACACAGCCGAAGAATAAAGGAGTTTTAGATCCCACGTGAGAGTCAATCTATGAAAAAGAGTCCGTAAAGGGTAAAATAACACCTCGCCCGACGCGCGCGCGCTGTATCCGCGATTTTTGTTAGCGTGTCACGGGGGCTTGCGCCTTGAGACGGCACCTTCCGGGCATCTTAAATGCGTGGTATCGAAGAGCGGCTCAAGTTGATCTTGTGCGGATCGAACTCCACAAATTGAAGTCCCGTTGTTGGCATGGGAGAATCCGGCGGATGAGCATCACGGATTACGTCGACAAGCCTGCGATTCTTGTCCACCGAGTTCGGACGCGTGTTTGGAGTCGAATAGCTCGTCCAAATCCCCCGCTTCAGCCCGTCTCTTTCCATGGCGAGAGCCGTGTGGGGAATCGAGATCTGAATTAAGTGCATCGCCCATTCGAAATCGGCGTGGCTCGGTGATGTAGAACCACCCGATTGCCACCCCTTTATTGTCTCCACAAAGGAGCCCTCGAGCCATAGGACTTTGGCCATCTTGCCGACCATGGCGCCTCCGCTTTCTGCTTGGCTGCCCTTCACAACCTTGACTGCTGAAGGTCTTGAGCCTAAGCGAAGTGGGGCTGGATCTGAGAGGAAGGCCTCGCACCTGACGATAAGCGCCGAGGCGTTGAGGGCGGAAATTCAGGGCTAGAGTCGTGGAAGTCCGAGGCCATAGTAGTACACGAGCCCCGGACAAATGGGTGAAGTGGAAAACCTAGTCTGCGGAGGAAGTGGGGAGAAATACCACCCTCTCATGGGGGCAGGGGGTTGGAGCAGGCTGCCCAGCGTCAGGCAGCCTTGTCTGTGACTCGCGGACAAGTATCCGGCCTCCAGCAGTCTTGTGATGTGCCCCTCCGTGGCGGAGGAGGCCATCCATATGCCTCCCTCCCGACATGGTTGGAGAAGGTTGAGGAAGAAAGTCGCGGACTTGGTGGCTGGGCTCGAGTGCATGGGAAAGGATGAGCAAAGGAGGAAGAGAGGCGCGGGTGAAAGGGTGGATCCTAATCCCCTTATATGGGCGGACAAAACATGTGTCCACCGGCTGGTAAAACTCGCTTATCTCCCAAGCGTCACAATCAATGGCGGCGGTTGGGTTACCCGTCGAATTGATGGGAATCCGGAATAAAGGGAACACGATCTACCTTGACAAGGCGTGCCAAGGAACCGCTTCGCTAATGCGCGAGGTGGAACAATAAAAACAATTTGAGTAAAGGCTTGGAAGTGGCGACGTCACGCCACGAATCGTCGTGATTGATCTTGTGTAATATTATTCTCTCTACGGTGGTATGTGGAATTTATTTTTGCGAGCGGACACTATCCTGGTGTTCACAATCTTCTATAAATTATTCGGAGGAGGAACCCGCCTTGCAATGCGAAGACAACATGCTGCGCGGACTCGTCGTCATTGAAGCCTGGTTAGAGACTCTTGAGGAGTTCGGACTAGGGGTGTCAGGATAGCGAACTATCGACATCGGCTGGACTCCAAGACTATGAAGATACAAGATTGAAGACTTAGTCCCGTGTCCGGATGGGACTTTCCTTGGCGTGGAAGGCAAGCTTGGCGATCTGGATATGTAGATCTCCTACCATTGTAACCGACTACTGTGTAACCCTAACCCTATCCGGTTGTCTATATAAACGAGAGGGTTTTAGTCCGTGGGGCGAACAACAATCATACCATAGGCTAGCTTCTAGGGTTTAGCCTCTTGATCTCGTGGTAGATCCACTCTTGTAACACACATCATCAATATTAATCTAGCGGGGCGTGGGTTTTACCTCCATGAAGAGGGCCGAACCTGGGTAAAACATCGTGTCCCTTGTCTCCTGTTACCATCCGCCTAGGCCATACAGTTCGGGACCCCCTACCGAGATCCGCGGTTTGACACCGACAGTCCTCCTTTCCTCTTTGGTGCAAAGGGGAAAGCGCAGCGAAAGCTTCAAACAAAGGCGTCCATTTAGGTGCAACAAGACCAAGACCAGTCAGCGGCGGAAGGAAGTCATTGTGGAGCCCAAGCCGGCGTCACCACGAGCCTTTGTGATGAGGACCAACTTTAGTCGGGATAAGTGTACTAGGTGTTCCCCTTCAAAATGGTCGATTGTTGGCCCCCTTCCGCTCAATATTTGGGAAGAGGCCAGGGCCTATGCCTATAAATAGGACTAGCCACCCACAGGTAGAGACATCAAGAAAGGTAGCAAGAGAATAAGCAGAGAGATAGAGAAGCGGTGAACTCCCCATAGCAGTTCATCGCACGGCCAGAAACAGACCCTCATGAGGCTGTTCTTCCTTGTATTCATCACCATCAGCCCAAGGGCAATCCACCATACCACAAACTAGAGTGGTGTTACACCACAATGGTGGCCCGAACTAGTATAAACCTTGTGTCTCTTGTGTTGTTCCTTTACGTAGTTTAGATCCTAGCGGTGGCGGGGTGCGAGGTAGGTAGAGGCGAGATTCGCGCACACCAGGTGTTGAACCTCAAGGGTCTACGGAACCCGAAATCAAGCCAGATTCAAAGTTTGGAGAGAAATTAGACCGGGGATGGTAAGCGGAAGCGTCTAGAAGATTTTGGCTGCCATTGTTGCCGTCCTCATGCCTCAACAATTAACGATCACGGCGGTTGGCGGCCCCGCCTGCCTTGCACCCTGAGATTCCTCCAGCGATCCTCTGAGCAAGGCCTCGGCAGGCGCTTTGTGGTGGAAGGGGCAGGCGTGGGGGCAGTGGGGTAGGGTTAGGCGCTCCGGCGGGAGGTAGGGGCGACACCTTTGCTCCTCCGGGCTGGGCGTGGCGAGGCAGGCTGAGCGAGGCGGCGTGGCGGGCGTGAGAGAGAACAAGGCATGGCGAGGGCAGCGGCGAGATTGTCACATCCCTAGTTACGGTATGACCTAGACTAGCTAGTCATTTGTGAATCATGTTTAAATTTCATTTAAATTGAAATGAGGATTTGTGAAACCCTCGAGAATCATTTTGGAAATTGACCCAAGTAAAATTGCTCCAAAAGGTCAAGAAAATGCTCATGTTGCCCTCTGAAAATATTGGATGAGAGATAAAAATCAAACCAATATTTCCGGGAGCTCATAAGTATTTATTTTGGGCATTTGGAATTAATGCATAATTATTTGCATTGGATATATAAATGTTATATATATATTATATGTCCAAAAATTATGCTAGTTGATGAGGAGCTACGGAATAATACCACTAGCCCTATAAAAATTGGCATAAGTTAGTAAAATGGTTTAGTATTTTATTAAACCAAACAAATGTCGAGAAAAATAGAAAAAGAAAACAAAAAGGAAAAAACCTACCGGGCCACTTACATTGTGCAGCGGGCAGCATGCTTGACAGCTTGGCCCGGCGAGCCGGCCAGCCCACCACGCCATCGTCCTCCTGGCGCCCGATCGGCCAGCGTGTATGTAGCCTGACGTGTCTGCATGCCACCAGCCTCGCCTACCTGCCTCCCACCGCAACGGCTTGTGATGCCTCTTCTCGGTGCCGCCCGATCCACCTGGTCCCTCCCTCTCTCCCATGCCTCTCCCCTCCTCTGGCTCCCTCTCCCTTTCTTCCCAGCGCACCAGGCGCCACCGTCGCTGGCCGCGCGCCATTGCCTGACCACCACCTCCCCTCGCCCTCTCTCCAGTCCGGAAGCTCGCCATGTCGTCCACCACCTCTCCGTCAAGCCACGGCAGCAGGGAAGCCACAGGCGCCTCCATCGATGCGTCTTCATCTCCGATCACGGAGATCGCCTTGGCCGCCTCGCATTCTTGATCAAGCGGGAAGCGAGTCAATCGGCGTCGAACATCAAGTTTCTCGAGGTTCGATGGTCTCATCATTCGAGAGAGAAGCTACTTGGGAGTGAGAAGATCGTCTTCATTGGAGTACCCGCTTTCTTTCGTCGACCCTGAATCTCGGGGACGAGATTCTTTCAAATGAAGGCGAGTTGTCACATCCTAGTTCTAGTATGACCTAGACTAGCTAGTCATTTGTGCATCATGTTTAAATTTCATTTAAATTGAAATGAGGATTTGTGAAACCCTCGAGAATCATTTTGAAATTGACCCAAGTAAAAATTGCTCCAAAAGGTCCAAGAAAATGCTCATGTTGCCCTATGAAAATATTGGGCAGGAGATAAAATTCAAACCAATATTTCGGGAGCTCATAAGTATTTATTTTGGGCATTTGGAATTAATGCATAATTATTTGCATTGGATATATAAATGTTATATATATATTATATGTCCAAAAATTATGCTAGTTGATGAGGAGCTCTAGAATAATACCACTAGCCCCTATAAAAATTAGCATAAGTTAGTAAAATGGTTTAGTATTTTATTAAACCAAACAAATGTCGAGAAAAATAGAAAAGAAAACAAAAGGAAAAACCTACCGGGCCACTTACATGCAACCAAGGGCTTTGTCTTGACTTAGCCTGGACAGGCAGGCGGCCCATCCCACCGTCGTCGTCCTCCTGGCGCCGATCGGCCAGGATGTGTGGGCGGCAGCGTGCAACCGTGCCCACGCCACCCGGCTTACTTTGCTGCCTCCCTGCCGTAGCGCCCCCGCTGCCTCTCTTCTGGTGCCGCCCGATCCCCCTGGTCCCTCCCTCTCCCATGCCTCTCCCCTCCTCTGGCTCCCTCTCCCTTTCTTCCCAGCTTTTACAGCGCCACCGTCGCCCGCCTGCGCCATTGCCACGGCCACCACCTCCCCTCGCCCTCTCTTGGTCCGTAAGCTCCGCCCGTCGTCCACCACCTCTCCGTCAAGCCACGCGCCTCGGGAGGCCACAGGCGCCTCCGCCGGCGCCATCTTCATCTCGGTGCGCGGGAGATCGCCTTCGCCGCCTCGCTGGTTCCAGCCCTCCCGAGCTCGGCCGTCCCGCCTCTTCCACTTGCTCAGGCAGCCAGACGGACGTGGCTCCTCGCCCGTGGTCTCCGCCGCCCAAATGGTCACGGGGCGGCGATCCGAGCCCTCGCGCGTTCGGCCTCGCTGGCGGCTAGGCAGCCGGGATTGCCGGTCAACCCGCTTCTTATGCCCCCCTTGTGTGGCGACATGTGGGGCCCGGCCTGCTAATTTTTTAGTTTAGGATTAGTTTAGCAACTAATTAACTCTCATTAACTAACTATGACAGCGGCGTCTCGACCCCACCGTCGAGGTTTGACCCTAGTTAGTCGCAGTTGACTTCTGACGTCATGCTTACTCAATCTTGATGCGATAATGCAATTTCTGGATTTATTCTTTTAGGAAATTCGAGAAAATGTTATAAACTTCTAAAATCCATATAAATTCAACGTAGCTTAGATTGAAATAATTTATATATGAAAATTATCAAAAAAATGCAATCTAACCATCTGCCAGTTTCATGCATGAAAAATCAACTTATACCTGCTGTATAAGTGAAACACTAAAATGGCATTTATAAAGAGCTTAATTTGGAGTTGCATTTGAATTCTTGGTTCAAATGGACTTCAACAAATGAACTCTAGCTGCATTAGCTCAACAGACATCACATCTACATGCCATGTTCATGCATCATATTGTTGCATATGCTTGTGTATTGATTGTTGGCACCGTTCCTTCTCGATAGGTCCAGCTACGGAGAGTGCTCGAGAGTACACTGTACGTGAGCGGTGCCTCCCTTGTTGATCTACCGGGCAAGCAAACCCCTTGTTCATTCGATACAATCCTACTCTCTCGCTCCTACTCTCGGTTATTGCATTAGGACAACAATGATTCATCTGCTACTTTGTGCTGCGGTAGTTGAACCCATTCCTCTGCATGACTGTCATTGCCACGATAAATAGTTGAAACCCACTAGCATGTGTAGGAGTTGATTGAGCCATGTTGTGTTCCTACCATGCTCGCTGCTATTCCTTAGAGTTGTGTCGGGTCTGATTCATTGGGAATGAATTGGAGTGTTACGATATGTTACGATCTTTGAGAGTGAAGTGTGTGAACACGATTTGGTAAAATAGCGGTGGAGGCCATGTAGGAGTACATGGTGGGTTGTCTCATTGGAACCGTCCTTAAGCCTTGAGTTCTATGTATGTTGTCCAATGACTCGATACTACCACACATTGGGCTCGGGTGCTCAAGCTCTCTCGACTTATTAACCAACTTGATCTCATCCGAGTGTAACTAGTTTACGGTGTTTGTAGGTAGTGCTATTTTTCTACCAAGTGGCACCCGGCAGGTGGGCTTAGGACAGACTAAACACCGTGGCTGGTGTGCAGTGGCACCGGATGGTGGGCTGGGAACCCTGCACACATCGTTTGGGGCCGTGGCGACACCCGGCCGGTTCTCCTGCGGATGGAACCGAATAGGCGATAAACTGGGCTAGAGTCTTGTGTGGTTTGTCGGTCGTGGCGACACCCTCGCCGGGCTTCCGCTTGAAGGTTGCGAGATACATGGCGTGTATATGGCGGTAAGTGGCGAGGCGTGTGTGAAGAAGTACACCCTGCGGGGTTATCATGATCTATTGAGATAGTTGTGTCCTCGGTTATGGACTTCTTGGATGCTTACGGTACATAGACAACTTGAAGTGGATACTCTAAAATGCTCAAGACAAGTGTGAGTGCTATGGATGGCCTTCTCGTGGGGAGGCGGGGATGAATCGATTGTAGTGTATTGTGTGGTGGATAGTGGACTCGTGTGCATCATATCACCTCAAAGAAGTTCTTGTAGTCGTAGAACAGGATAACCACGAGTCAAAGCTGGCTTGCTGCAACTAAACCCCACATTACCTTCTTGATACAAATGCATATATAATAGGATCGATGTAAGTCTTCTGAGTACCTTTGTACTCACCTTGCTTTTTATGTTTTTGCAGCGGAGACTTGGTCTTACTAGTAGTTCGCTTGGACTTGACGAGTAGCTTGTTACCTCAGCTACGATCTTGTATCCTTAGGAGGGTCTTGTAGATAGTCGGGCTTCTCAGCCTTTTTCTTTTGTAGTTATACGTACTCGGACATGTAATGCTTCGCTTGTTGCTTGTATGCTACGAATGATGGGTCATGTGACCCTGTTTGTATTTAATGCTATGTGGCTCTTGAGCCTTTACCTATATGAGTTTGCATTATGTTGTGATGCCATGTTATGCGTCGTTATGTAACTTGTATTGCTATGTGTGGGATCGAGACAACCAAGTTGTTTATCCTTGGTAGCCTCTCTTATGGGGAAATGTAGTCTAGTGCTTCCTTGAGCCATGGTATACCCGCTACTGACCGGTTCAGGAGTCACTGCTAACCCAGCACTCTTGCTCGGAACACTTATTTGGCGGACATGTGTTCGCCGTTCCTGTATACATCCCTTGAAATGTCCGCGGTGACATCCGAGTCTGCCTAGCACTGCTACAGCCGGGTTCCGGAGTCCTGTTAGCCAGTGCTACAACCCGGATTCGCCGCTCTTTACCGACATGCTCGATGTTGATTCATGTATGCTGTCCCCATAGGTTAGTGCCACTTTGGGTTCCACGACTAGTCATGTCGGCCGGGTTCTCTATCATATGGATGCTAGCGACACTATCATATCGTGAGCCAAAAGGCATAAGCGGTCTGGGCCATGGTAAGGCGACACCGGTGGAATACCGTGCGTGAGGCGCAAAGTGATATGATGTGTTACATGCTAGATCGGTGTGACTTAGGATCGGGGTCGACAGCTTTGAGTATCGAGCTTTGTTGCTGTAGGATTTCCAAGCCAACACTGGTGAAGTTGAGTCTAGAAATTCTTTAGTTATGTAAGGGAATTGATTGTGGAAGGAGCGTAAGGCTCTTTTTACTCCTTTACCTCATGGCCCTCGATCAGAGTCATCTTACTTTTCCTCTGGGGTTAAGGAACTAGGTTTCCTCTTACATCTAATGAGGATCACGTGTTACTACTCCGTAGTCCCATAGGATTGGATGATCGAGTCATACCCCAACCCAGTACTTCCGGTGTGGTGCATTTAGTATTATCCCGAGAACCTTTGAGTGGTGATGTTGAGTTGTTGTACTACCCCATCTTGGCGGGATGTCTCATTACGAGCATTTCTTTGCGGTTATGCTGCGGAATTTTCCGGGGAGTTAGAGTTACTAATTTACATGTCCTACATTTTTGAGTTTATAGTTGATGTTGATTCCGTCCTTGGTTTCGTTTCTCGGGATGTCACCGAGTTAAGCGAAGTTACATTGCTTGTAGTCGGAACCACGGAGATGGTAGGGATGAGGATCCTCCGACCAGCCTTCATTGGCGAGTTTATGTTAGAGATGGAAGAAACAAGCGTGAGTCTAACCGCTTGTTAGCACGCGTATCAAGAGAACACTACAACAGTTCAAAGGTGCGCCACCATTCATGACTTCATTAAACATCCACCTACCTTTCATCATTCCATGAGCCACTTCGATGCAGATAGTAGCTCCGTAGTATCACCGCATAGCTCCGTTACGTGAGCGTGGCTGAAAGTGACAAGGTCACCTATCTTTGCTTACCACACGGAAGGTCACTGCTAGTCTTTGGTGGCGAACTATGAGGCTATGCTTCCGGCTGGTGATTCCTACACAGAGATTTCACTTGAGGCTTTTCGCGAGCATCACATTCCTAAAGCCCTCATCGATCGCAAGAGAGAAGAGTTACGTAGTTTCACCGAGTAAGATGGCTGTTGATGCTTCTGACGAGAGAGTTTGAGAACCTTGCCGCTATGCCCACAGAAGAGGTGTCCACGGACGCCAAGAAAGCGAGCTAGGTTCGGAAGGGTCTCAACCCCAAGTTGCGTCGTGATCTCCACCTACATCATTGTGATACATTCCAAGCTCTTGTGAACAAGGCCATTAATGCGAAACAGCTCAACTCACTTACGAGGAGTCTCGTAAGCACACCCGTGAGTTGGGATCTTCTTCGGTTCTAGTTCTCGAAGCGCGAATTTGGATTCGAACTCTGCTCTTCCACGGATATTCACGAGGCCATTCCATGTAATGCCTCCCCAGCTCGATCGTATGCTCCACCCGGGCCTATTGGTAGACCGCTTGTCAATGCGGGTCCACGTCCAACCAGGGACTTTCTTCACATGCGGAGAGCGAGGACACTATGCGTGTGCTGCTCTCGGACCAGTTATACTCCACCCGACTGAGAAGACTGTTGGCTGTGTTAAGCCATCAAGCAAGATGATCGATGTCAAGTCAGCTCCCCCGAACATGGGCGTGTGCATCACGTCTCAGCTAAAAGCGCTCATGATGATCCGGATGTCGTTCTTGGTACACTCCTTGTCAAGCTGTCATCCGGCGCCGGTTCTATTAAATCTTGGAGCATCTCACTCCTTCATCTCTGAAGGCTATGCTCGTTTACACGACATGTCATTTTGTGATATACCAACTCCGCTTGGAATCAAACCCCGAGGTCTAGATGGCAAACCACTAGAATCAGCTATGGTAATGAAATCCTTGTTGATAGACTTGTATTCCTTGCATCACTTGTAGCCCTCAAGTTCTCGGATATTAACATCATCTTGGGTATGGGTGGATGACAGCTCATCATGCCAAGATTGATTGTTATACTAGATCATTCAGCTTACACACCCATACGGTAAGATAGTCCTTTATCTCCACGAGTTGCAAGCGACAACTCTATTCTCTTAATGCCAGCCCTCTTCCGGACCTTGAAGATATCCCGATAGTCCGTGACTTTCCGGATGTCTTTCGGAGGAAGCGCGGGTGTTCCACAGCGGAGATGTAGAGTTAAATCATAGATCTTATCCGGGAACGCCCCAATCTCTAGGAGACCTTACAAGATGGCACCCTTAGAACTAGCGAGCTTAATAAACAACGATGAGTCCTTGCAAAGGGTTTCATCCGTCCTAGTTCTTCTCCTTGGGCTTGCCCGTCCTCTTCGTCAAGAAGAAGGATGGTGCGGACGGATGGTTGTAGATTATCGTCCGTTAATTTGGTCACGATAAAGAACAAATATCCGCTTCCTAGGATCAACGACACTGTATGATCAGCTCGCTGGATCCTCGATCTTTTCAAGATGGATTTGAGGTTAGGCTACCACCAAATCAAGATCGAAGCAGGGACATCCCCAAGACAGCCTTTGTCACTTTCGTTATGGCGATCTGAGTACACGTCATGTCCTTTGGTCTAACCAGCGCCCTAGCCACATTCTCCGCTTGATGAACTCGATCTTCATGGAGTACTTAGACAAATTAAGTAGTGGTTTACCTCGATGATATTCTTATTTACTCGAAGAGCGAGGAAGAGCATGCGAACATCTTAGACTTGTGCTAGAAAAACTTAGAAACACCGCCTTTATGCCAAGTTCTCCAAGTGTGAATTTTGGTTGCAGTGACCTACCTAGGCCACGTAATCTACTGGTAAGGGCATTGCTGTCAATCCCGAGAGAGTTCAGGCCGTTCTCGATTGGACTCCACAGAAACCGTTAAACAAGTTAGGAGTTTCCTTGGTCTAGCCAGCTATTGTCGCTGCTTTGTTGAAAATTTCTCCAAAGTAGCTAAACCCCTCACGGAACTTCTCAAGAAAGATAAAAAGTTTGAGTGGTCCCCACGGTGTGAGTACAGTTTTGAGGAATTGAAAAGGCGCCGACTTCGCTCCCATACTTGTGCCACGGTTTCACTAAAGACTTTGTTATCTCTTGCGGCGCCTCACAGCGGGGACTAGGTTGCATTCTTATGCAGGATCGTCATGTGATTGCCTATGCATCTCGTCGATTGCATCCACATGAGGAGAATTATCCTACACATGATCTAGAGCTTGCGGCCGTAGTCTATGCACTTAAGACTTGGCGACATTACCTTCTTAGTAGCGTTGCGAGATTTACAGTCACTAGAGTCTCAAGTATATCTTCACCCAACCAGATTTGAATCTTAGGCAAAGGCGTTGGTTGGAGTTGATCTCGAGATTATGATCTAGGGATTACCTACACCCGAGCAAAGCCAATGTCATGGCTGATCGCTAAGTCGTAAATCCTATTGCAACAATCTCATGTTGCGGCGAGGCCAACCTTTTCTCCACGAGGAATTTTGTAAACAACCTTCACATTGCTCCTCACAGTTCCTTTCTACCTTGGTGGCAAAACTTGATCTTGAGGATCGGATTATCGCCGCTCAAAAGCAGGACACGGGAATTTCCGGGATCAAGAGAAACATTAAGAAGGGAGTTGGTGGATGTTTCTCTATGGATGATCGAGGTGTTGTTTTCTTTGAAAACCGCTTGGTGGTTCCCAAGAATCAACATCTGCGAAAATTGATTCTTAAGGAGGCGCATGAATCTCCTCTCACAATTCATCCCGGTAGTACTAAGATGTATCAGGACCTACGCCAAAGGTTCTGGTGGACTAGGATGAAGAGAGAAATCGCTCAGTTTATTGCTAAGCTGCGACGTTTGTCGTCGCGTTAAGCGAAACATCGAGGCCTCTTGGCACCCTTGACCTTTAGCTATTCACGAGTGGAAATGGGATAAAGTTGGTATGGATTTCATCACGGTTTTCCGGGACCAAGAAAGGAATAATGCTATCTTCGTAGTCATTGATCATCTTTCCAAAGTGGCTCACTTCCTTCACTGTAGAGAGAGTATCACTGCTAGTCAGCTCGTGACTTATATATCTCGAATAGTTTCACTCCATGGTGTTCCACTAGAGATCGATTCAGACCGTGGTAGTCTTTTCACTTCTCATTTTAGGAGAGTTTCTAGACTGCCATGGGAACCCATCTTTCCTTGATGCCGCTTTCCACCCTCAATCAAGTGGTCGGTGGGCAGGTTGACCAAATTCTCGAAGACATGCTTAGAGCTTGCGTTATCTCATTCGGTATGGATTGGGAGAAATGTCTTCCTTTAGCGAGTTTGCTTATAACAATAGCTATCAATCCGGTCTCAAAGCTCCTTTTGAGATTCTCTATGGGCGAAGATGTCGAACACCTTTGAACTGGTGAGAAACGGTGAAAGACAATTCTTTGGACGGACATGATCCGGAGGTAGAAGAGCAAGTTCGCATCATTACATTGAGAATTTGAAAATAGCCCAATCTCGTCAAAAGAGCCCGATTATGACCGTCGTCATAAGGAAGTGGCTTATGAAGTTGGCGACAAGGCTTACCTTGGGTTACCCCTCTAAAGGGTACCCATCGTTTGATATCAAGGGCAAGTTGGCTCCTCGTTACATTGGTCCTTTCGCATTCTCGCTAAGCGAGGAGAGGTTGCCTACCAATTGGAACTACCCCACATCTTTCCGGGTGCATGATGTCTTCCGTCTCTCAACTCAGGCGTTGCTTCTCGGATCCTATCCGTGGAGTGGACCCGCAAGCGCTTGATCTCACAGATAACCTCATGTATGAGAGTACCTGTTAGCATTCTTGATCAAGCGAGGCGAGTCAATCGACGTCGAACATCAAGTTTCTCGAGGTTCGATGGTCTCATCATTCGAGAGAAGCTACTTGGGAGTGAGAAGATCGTCTTCATTTGGAGTACCCGCTTTCTTTCCGTCGACCCCACGAATCTCGGGGCGAGATTCTTTCAAGTGAAATGAGTTGTCACATCCTAGTTCTAGTATGACCTAGACTAGCTAGTCATTTGTGCATCATGTTTAAATTTCAT
>JAHIAM010012605.1:0-15126 GCA_021605205.1 Aegilops longissima
GGGGGAGTAAAAAATCCTACTCTCCGATATATATAATCCTAAGACTCAAAACATTTTTTTCTAGACTCAACAAAGTCAGCGATTCAATCAAGCAGGGGCTCCTAAGTGGGATGGCTCGATTACCAACTTATAACTCCCTCGATGCGGCTATATCTCCCACGTGTGAAGCACGACTTAGAGGCATAACCGCATTGAAAGCAATGTCATAAGTGAGGTAATCTTCACACAACCCATGTAATACATAAAGGAAAGAGATACATAGTTGGCTTACAATGCCACTTCACACAATACATGAGTAAAACATTACATCAACAGATACAATCAAGGTCCGACTATGGAACCAAAACAAAGAAGACTACCCCAAATGCTACAGATCCCGATCGTCCCAAGCTGAGCTCCACTCTGATCAAGCTGAAGCGAAACAACACAATGAAACAAGATCTTCATGAGCTCCTCCTTGAGCTCGGATTAAATCACCTGCAGTTTCATCGGCACTGCAAACTGGTTTTGGAAGTATCACATGAGTCACGGGACTCAGCAATCTCACACCCTTGAGATCAAGACTATTTAAGCTTATGGGTAGGAGAAGGTAGTGAGATGGAGCTGCAGCAAGCGACTAGCATATCTGGTGGCTACATGCATAAATGAGAGAGAGAGAAGAGAGGCAAAAGCAGGTCGAACAACTATGATCAGAAGTGATCCTAGAACAACCTCGTCAATCAAAACTCCAACGCCGTGTTAGCCTCCGGACTCCGCCGAAGAGACCATCACGGTTACACGCGGTTGATGTATTTTAATTAAGATCAACCGGGTTTTCTACAACGGACATTAACAAATTCCCATCTGCCTCATAACATGCGGCACGGCTTTGAAAGATAATACCTTGCAGGGGTGTCCCAACAGCCCATTATAAGCTCTCACGGTCAGCGAAGGATATTCCTTCTCCGGAAGACCGATCAATCTCGGAATCCGGACTACAAGACATTTCGACGACAATAAAACAAGACCAGCAAAGCCGCCCGGATGTGCCGACAAATCCTGATAGGAGCTGCACATATCTGGTCTCGGGGCACACGGATTGTCCAAACTTCGATAAGCGAACCCGAGTTGCCACTGGTAGCCACGTGGCAGTTTGGACCAACACTTCGAAGACACTGGCCGGGGTTAAAATAAAGATGACCCTTAGTCTGCAGAACCCAAGGAAAAAAGCTTAGGTGGCAAATGGTAAAACCAATGTTGGGCCTTCTTTGGAGAGTCTTATTCAAGCGAAGCTGTCAAGGGGTCCCATAAATCACCCAACAGCGTTAGGGGCGCAAAATCCGGGAACATAACACGGTATGGCGGAAACTAGAGCGGAAAGAGTGGAACAAAACACCGGGCATAAGGCCGAGCCTTCCACACTTTACCAAGTATATAGATGCATTAATTAAATAAGATATATTGTGATATCCCAACAAGTAAACATGTTCCAACAAGGAACAACATCTCCATGTTCAACAAGGAACAAACTTCATCTTCACCTGCAACTAACAGCGCTATAAGAGGGCTGAGCAAGCGGTAACATAGCCAAACAACGGTTTGCTAGGAAAGGATGGTTAGGGACTTGACATGGCAATATGGGAGGCATGATAAGCAAGTGATAGGCATCATAGCATAGGCATACCAAAAGGCGAGCATCTAGCAAGCAAAGATAGAAGTGATTTCAGGTATGGTCATCTTGCGAAAATCCAGCAAGGAAGAAAACGAGTCCATGAAGAAGACAAGCAGACGAAGTCGAGCGAATCCTCACAACTCGGAGCAGAGCAAGAAGGCAACCGGAAAGAAGCAAACAACATGGTAAACACACAAGCATAATCATGGCATGATGCACAAACAAATATGATGCATGACCGGTTTAATGAGGCATGGCATGGCAAAGTGCAACAAACAATACTACAAGTTAAGTGGAGCTCAATATGCAGCGAGTTGCATATGGATGAAACACCACATACAAGTATTTAGTTCTCTCTCGGTTATGTACCCAACAATATTAAATGTTGATTATCATGGCAAGGGGTGAAGCACAACAAAACTACCTAACTAGGCAAGTTTAAATGAGGCCGGAAACAACGAACAACAAGTCCGGAAAATCCTCATGTGCATATTTATAGATTAGGTACTGTTCTGCCCTAAACACAATTTTAGAGTTGTTAAACATGCAAAGCAAGTACACCATGTTAAACTAGGCATTTTTCTACCCCATTTACATATATAGTTTATTTAAAATGGAGCTACGGTTATTAAGTTATGAAAAAAAATCATTTTAGCATGGCAATTATGCAAAATAATGCAAACAGCAATTATAAACATTTAAATGTTATTATCATGATCTGGATGACATGTACACGTTTAAGAAATTTTATGAAAATGTTGACAAGAGCATTATGAAGCATTTGGTCACCATGGCGGAGCGAAAGGGTGCCACGCAGGTAACGAAAATGGTGCCACGGCAACATTTGGTTCCGATAGCTCATGGAATATCGGTGCAAAAGAAAGTGTGTGAGCGAGTTGAGCAAGATGGTGGGGTGTTCGGTTGCGGGTTCCCACGAGACAATGGCATAGCGAGGAGGAACAAGCGGCGACAATTTCGAACCACGGTGCAAGCGGGCATCTCATCGACATATGCATTACGTTCCGGCGGTCGTTCTCGGCGGTTATACCTTTGAAGCGTGCGTTGAGGCGGAATGCGTTTACGTGAGAAGTAGGCGTTCTCGCGATGATCGTCGAGGAAGTAGTCGTGCGCGTAGTGGAAATCGTTGTTCCGCGTGGCGGCGGTAGTTAGCTGCGTTTTCGTAGATGTTCATGTCGCGGTAGTGGTACCAGCGACATTGTTGGACAGCGGATCCGAGGGCTCCGGCGTCGAGTCTGGCAAAAACCATGAAGAGGTACTTGCGATCCGGTGACACGAGGCACCGTCCACGGTAGTCTTGAGACTTGGTTTTCCGTGCATGACTCCACGGGTCACAGGGTAACTTCGGCGATGGCCAGCAGGAATAGAGATGAGTCGCAGCACCATAGGGACGGGAGGGCTCGGCTCCGCTTTCGGCGTTGCAGGCTGATGGTGGAGAGGCAGGCGGTGGCTCCTGGTCACCGTAGAGAAGCGGAAGGGCGACCACAGGTCTGCGACGCGGAAGCAGCAAAAAGCGGCGGAGGCCATCCTGATCTGGACGAGGCTCCTCCCGCGCGGAAGGCGCTCGGGGTCTTGGATGGCGAGCCGGGAACTGGCGGCAACAGCACAGGCTCGGGGCCGCCGGAGTTAGCGAGCTCGGGGACGAGCTCACTGACAGCGCTGCTGGCAGGCGAGGCATGTGGCGACATAGCCATGGCGATAGGGAGGCAATGGCAGCGCTCTGAGGAGGTCGGCTCGGTCGGCCAGGCTGCAGGCTGACAGCAAGGCAGTTGGACAGCGAGGCAGCGGCAGCAGGAGCCGAGCAGGGGCCTTCGAGAAGGGCGTCATGAGGTGGAGATGGGGATCGAGAGGAGGAGTGGGGTGGTGCTGGCGCTCCTGGCGATCTTGAGGGCTGCGTGCGATGGGGATCGCTGAGCGAAGGTGGGCTGAGGATGAGGAGGAGGATCGAGGGATCGGGCTAGGGTTAGTGGGGGCTGGCTGGGCCTGCTTAGATAGTGGGCTAGGAAGCTCAGCTGGGCTGGACTTGAGAAAGGAAGGGAAAAAAGGATTTTCCTTTTTTCATTTCTGAAAAAAGCAGGATCAAAAATATTTATTTGGAGGAACAAATAAATATAAGTTGAGCTGAAAACGGCATGGGGCTTCTTTGGCATAACTCAAAGTGCCACAACGAACGAGCCAAATGGAGAATGATCGAGGATTTAGAATAGGTGGAAGCGAGAGAGATTAAAATGCAAGTTTGATACGGTGGCTTCCAAATAAATGGAATATTTTATTATAGCTCCTAATAAATATTGAGAGGCTTTAATAAGCTATAAAGAGAAATCACAAGTGAAATCCCTCGATTTAAATGGATCGAAAAAATCCATACAATTTATTTAGATGAGTTTTAAAAAATTAATGACATGAAGAGAAGATGCAATGCAAGAGATGACATGATGAATGCACAAACAAAACAAATCACACTACAAAACTGGAAACCACAGGAAGCACTGAAACTCCGGTCTTGGGGCATCACAGCTGCACGAGGGCCGAACCCTGACGAGACTCAGCCCAGCTAGGCCGGAGAGGCAGGCAGGCGGTGGCGATCCGCGACTCCTCCAGCTTCACCATCTCTTCTTGGTGGCGATTCTTCCATGACGCCTATGACCTTACGGCATATGAGCAGGGGGTGGCCAGGATCCGCTTGCCAGCGCCCGGTGAGCGAGATGGAGTCGGCCCGAGCTCGGGGCTCGGGTCTTCAATAGAGCCAGCAGGCGTGCTTCACCTGCTGTCCTTTTCCTACCTTTTCTCCTGCGTAAAAAGGAACAATGTGTGGCCCCTTAGAGGCAGCGTTTAGAACAACGCCGTTAATTATTATCTGCTTTTGTTATCCGATACTGTTCCCTTACGCGTCGCCCATTCGTAAGTGAACCCGGCCGTGGCCATGAGCGACCGACCCTGGCCCGTGTTAGCGTTGTGCTGCCCAGAGGCAGAGTCGGGAGGTGCTCAGCTGCGGACCAGGGTCATGAAAACTTGGCGGAGGTGGGACCGCTCATGAGGGCTCCGAGCTTCCGCCTCATGAGTCAGCTAAGAAAATCAAGGCAGGAGGTGAAAAGATCGAAGAACCACATACCAAAAAGGCGATAGTTTGATAAAAACTTCAAATGGAATAACGATCAAGCTGCGAAGCGATAGAAAAAGCCGTGTCAGGCACCTAGTCTAGTCTTGACGTCTTCTCACCAGTGAGGACTAAGTGCTGCCATGGGCGTGAGAGGAGCCCAGGGCTGAGGCCGGCACTCCTGAGACTCGGGCATGTACAGCCCCAACTCATTATTACGTGAGAGTGTCACAGGCGGCGAGCTTCACGGCGTTCGCCTTCTTCACAGGCTCGGGCCTTTCTTGAGGAGGCATGCTTCACGGCGTTCGCCCTCTTCACGAGCTCTGGGCCTTTTCCAAAACGCGACAGCTTCACAGGCATTCGCCTTCTTCACAGGCTCTGGGCCTTTTCCAAAAAGATGAACTTCACAGGCATTCGCCTTCTTCACAGGCTTTGGGCCTCTTCCAAAAAGATGAACTTCACAGGCATTTTCCTTCTTCACAGGCTCAGGGCCTTTTCCAAAAAGATGATCTTCACAGGCATTTGCCTTCTTCACAGGCTCGGGGCCTTTTCCAAAAAGATGATCTTCACAGGCATTTGCCTTCTTCACAGGCTCAGGGCCTTTTCCAAAAAGATGATCTTCACAAGCATTTTCCTTCTTCACAGGCTCAGGGCCTTTTCCAAAAAGATGATCTTCACAGGCATTTGCCTTCTTCCAGAGCTCGGGGCCTTTTCAAAAGATGATCTTCACAGGCATTACGCCTTCCTCACAGCTCGGGCCTTTTCCAAAGATGATCTTCACAGGCATTCGCCTTCTTCACGATCTTAGGGCCTTTTAGGGTAGAACCTCGGAGTCTTGGATGTTCCAGCGTTACTGTATAGGTACCCCTCTTGCGTCTCAAGCGCGCAGGCCAGGCACTGGAAACATGAACAACCTTGAATGGGCCCTCCCACATGGGAGAGAGCTTATCAGTCCCTCCTGGAGAGGACTCGTCGAACCAGGTCTCCTACCTCAAGATTACAGGCGGATGTTGCGGCGGTGGTATCGCGGAGTGCCTGCTGGTACCTTGCCGCTCGTGATGCAGCTTCCCAACAGCGCTCCTCCTCCGCGACAGAGCCAGTCCCCGCATGGCGTCCTGCAGCGTTCATCGAGCGCGGGACCCTTGCGGATCGATGCTTGACCTCGTGAGGAGGACCGCTTGGCTCCGTGGAGCCAGGAAGAAGGGGTCTCTCGATTGGCTTAGTGAGTGGTTGTGCGGATGGACCACAACACGGATGGAAGCTCGTCGTACCAGCCTCTGCAGCAGGCTTCCAACTTTTCTTGAATGTCCATGGTCTTGAGGCCTCTCGGGACCTCTGCATTAGCCGCTCGGCCTGTCCATTGCTAGACTTGAGGTGTGCCACGAGCGTAGCATATCTCCGTCCCAAGGTTAGCGCGATACGTTTTAAAAAGGTTCTTGGGGAACTGCGAACCGTTGTCGGTGATGATGCGGTTCGGCACTCGAACCGGCTCCAGGCCATATGATGAACTTGCTGCAGAACCGTGGGGATGGCGCGGACGGCCTCGACTTGGCCCACTTGGTGAAATTGTCCGCAATGACGTAGAGTTAGCGATAGCCCCTGGCGCCCAGAAATGGGCCCAAAATGTCCAGCCCCAGACGCGAGCGGCCAAGTGAGGGATGGTTCTGAACCTCCTGCGGGCTGGTGGATCTGCTGGCGTGGAATTGGCAAGCCTGCAAAGCCTTCACGAGTTCGATGGCGTCATTGGTAGCGGTGGGCCAATAGAAACGCTGCGGAGCATGCCGACAAGGGTCGCGATGATGAATGGTGCCCACAATCTCCGCCATGTATATCGCAGCAATTCCTTCCCTTTGTTCCTGGTGATGCGTATGCAGGGATCGTCGTTCGGTCGTTTCGGTGAGTTCTCCATCCATGATGTTGTATGCAGTGGCTTGCCTGCCTACGCTCTGCCTCCTCCTCCTTCTCGGCAAAGCCCCATGCGTTAAGTAGCTCTTGAGCTCCGTGATCCGGCACTCCTCTTGAGGTTCCATCGTCGGGAGCAGGCGTGCTCTGAGGCGAACCCAGTGGGAGCTCCGAGGCTGGTGGCTTGAAGCATCGGGTCTTGGTCTTGAGCTCGTGATCCAACACTCCTCTTGAGGTTCTATCATTAGAAGCAGGCGGTGAGGAGCACCTCCAGAGGCTGTCTTGTCTTGATGTGGCGAGGGCTGAGGAGCTTGAGGCGTTCCTCAAGACACCCGGCTCTGGGGTAACCTCCTGGAGGCTCGTTTGGCGATGTTGCCGGCCTCTTGATTAGGTCCCAGCAGGCACGTGCTGCAGCTCAATCCCAGAACTGTTTCTCCATCCTGCGGACCTCCATAGGTAGGCCTCCATGTGTTCATCTCTTGGCTCGTACACCTTGTTGGAGAAATTGGCGAGGCGTAGAATCGTCCATGATGGTGGCGCTTCACCCCAGGGCAGCCGCAGCCTTGAGACCGCTATCAGCCTCGTATTCCGCTATATTGTTGGAGACCTTCTCGCCATGCTGGAAGCGAGTTGCATGGCGTAGTAAAGCTTGTCTGGGCGGGGATATGAGCCTTGTCCCAGCCCAGTACTGCCACTGGAGAATGCTCCGTCGAAGTACATGACCCAACCTTAGGCCGCTCCTGAGGGAGAGGACCGATCCTCGCCCGGCCGAGGCCAGTGCTTATCCATTCGGCCCACGAAATCTGCATGCAGCTCCTTGATGACTCTGGTTGTCTTGAACTCGAGCTGGAATGCTTGCAGCTCAATGTTCCACTCAGCGACCCTTCCGACCGAGTTGGGGCTCTGAGCACCCTCTCCGAGGGGTATCTTGAGACAACCTTGATCGGATGACCACAGGAAGTAGTGCAGCGCTTCTGCGAAGCCACCAATTGCGAGGAGGAGCTTCTGCGGCATGGGGTGCCGTGCCCTCGCATCCCGTAACCAGTCTTGTGAAAGTACACGGGTGCTCGGCAAGGTTAAGGCGTCGGTGCTGGCGTCTTCGAAGGCTGTGGTGCCTCCCGGCGACAGCGCCTCGGAAGTTGGGTACTTGGATGGGAGGCCTCCCCGCCCTTTGTGCGCTCTCTGTGGCGCTGATTTTCTTCCATTCCGATCTTTGACACTAGTTCCTTGATTCGGTCTTGCCTTAGCTCGGCTGACGCCCGTGGTCTTGGCACGACACTCCTTCCTAGCTGCCACGGAGTAGGCGCTAAGCGGAGTAGAAGTGGTGGCGAGGTAGAGTACCAAGGGCTCCTGAGGCGGGTCCACCATCAACTGGAGGCTGGTCGGTACCTCTTGAGGTCTTGAAGCAGCTTTGTTGGCCTCTTTAGTCCACTCGAAGGGCCCTTTTCTTCATCGGTGGAAGAAAGGCGCTCGCTCCCCAATCGGGAGATGAAATGGCCCAGCCAATCCAGCGCCTGTGAGCTTCTGCATTTCCACGAGGGTCTTTGGTGGGCTCATGTCTTCCACCGCCTTGACCTTTTCAGGTTAGCCTCAATGCCTCGGTGGGACACGAGAAACCGAGGAGCTTACTGAGGGACTCAAACACACACTTCTCCGGGTTGAGTCGTGAGGCTCACTGCGTTGAGGCTCATGAAGTTTTCTTCAGGTCTTGTATCAAGGTCTTGGCCTCGCGAGACTTCACTCTGATGTCGTCGGCGTATGCCTCCACATTCTTCCCAGTGTGGGCCCAAGGTGATGTGCATGAGCATTTGGAAGGTTGCCCCGTGTTGCACCTGAATGGCATGCATGTATAGCATATACTCCACGCAGGGTTAGGAAGGCCGTCTTCTCCCGTCTTCCACGCCATCTTGATTTGGTGATACGGAAAAGGCGTCAAGAAGCACAACAGGTCACACTCGGCGGTGAAATCAGCGATCACGAGTCGATCGAGGGAGGAAGCGAATCCTGCGGGCATGCTTTGTTGAGGTTGGTGAAGTCGACACACATGCGCTCCTTTCCTCCTTCTTTGGCACCCTACAGGTTGGCCAACCAATCTGAGTATCGGAACTCATGAATAACCCCGCGACTTCTAGCTTGTGGGTCTCTTAGGACGATGAAGGCCTACTTTTTGGTGGACTGCCTCCTCGCTTTACCTTCCTTTGGGGCACATTTGGGGCTACGTTGAGGTGGTGCTCGATTCGCCCGTGTAATCCCTGCCAGCTGATCGGGCTCCAGGCGAACACCTTCTTGTTATGCGTAGGAACTTGACAAGGCCTCCTCCTGTTAGGGCTCGAGGTTTGCGCCTATGGTGAAGGTGGCGTTTGTGGACCCGTCCTCATCAGGCGAGTTATCTGCTTGGTTTCTTCCTTATGCAGGTGAACAACTGCTTCTTCTTGGTGGCGCAGCCCCTTGAGCTTAGGGGCTTCCGCGCCGGCGTACGTCTTTGCGGCCGCCGTCTTGAGGTGAAACTGGCGCTCATGATGCACCCTCGGTATCCCGAAGCAGTGAGGCGCCCTTGCTCCGAGCATCTTCATGAGGTTGTACCCGGGTGGGTTGCGGCCATGAATTTGGCCAATGCTGGATATCAAGGATGGTATTGTAGGGAGGCCGATGGGGAAGCGATGTCGAAGTCGACCAGTTCGTGCGAAAGTTGTCGTGAGTGCGAAGGTCACGGAGCAGTTGCCCCAAGGGCTGGATGACCCTCCTCCTCGCCCGAAATAGGCGGCTGGCTGCAGCCGCTCCTGGTATGTAGAGGAGGTTGAAGGCCTCGGCGAGAATGCGTTGAGGCGGCGCCGCCTTCGTTGAGGTCTGGTGCGCGACTAGGCAGATGGTAGGTGTGCGAGCATGGGGAGCACACCGAGCAGCCGAGTTGGTGGGGTGGTCTTGAGTCGAAGGTCAGCCGGTGGCGACTCTGTCGGCGAGGAGCCCCCTGCAGCGTGGAGCGGCCCGACCAGCGGACGAATGTCTTGACATGGCGGCTGGAAAGGGGCGCTGCGACCGCCGAGGAGGGCTGACAGTGGGGAGCGGCAGCCGAGGCGGGCGACCGAGGAGCCCGGCCCCTCCAGTGAGCGCCGTGGGCGCGGGGCGATGCTTGCTGCCCGTCCCCGCCGGGCGAGTGGCGGTGTCGGCCCAATGACGGAGAGGAACATCGGCCTTCGCCGGCAGAGGTGTCTGGCGACATAAGGCGAAGGCGGCTCGGCGCCATGTGAGCCACGAGGCGTCGACATGATGCGGTGGTCGGAGGAAAAAGAGCGACGAAAGGCATATTCGGCGCACCTACTGGCGCGCCAAATGTCCGGTTCGGGTTCAGCAGACCCTTGAGTTCAAACTCTAGGAGTGCTGCGGAGATCAACCCTCCACCGTCTCGTACCTCGCCCGAATCGCGAGGGACCTAAACTACTAGCAAGAACAGCACAAGAGACAGAGATTTATACTAGTTCGGGCCACCATCGTGGTGTAATACCCTACTCCAGTGTGTGGTGTGGGTGCCTCTTGGGCTGATGAGGATCACTACGAGGGAAGAACAACCTCCGAGGGTGTTCTTGGTGGGTGTGATGAACTGCTAAGTGGTGTCCGTCGCTCAAGCTTGAGGATCGGGTCTCTATCTCTCTCTCTGATTCCAAATGCGGATCCCTTCTCTGGATGTGGCTACTCCTATTTATAAGCGAAGGCCCTGGGCCTCTTCCCAAATATTGATGGGAAGGCGCCAACAATTAGCCATTTGAAGGAGGACAGGCTACACTTATCTGACTAAAGTTGGTCCTCTGCCAAAGGCTCTGGTGATGGCCTTTGCTTGGGCTCCACGATGACTCCTTCCAGCCGTTGGGGCTGGTCTTGGTCTTGTTGCACCGAAATGGATGCCTTTGCTTGATGCTCTACTTCGCTTGCTCCTTTGCACCAAAGAGGAAAGGAGGGCAGCCTGGCTGGCGTAAGCCAGGCGCCCTTGCTCGTCATGGCTTGCGTCCACGGGCACCTCGCGAGTACCCTGCCTTGAACTCTCCGCCTCCTCATGAGCCAGCGTGAGGCGGCGCTGAGAAGCTCTGGTGATCCGCCCGCATCTCAGCCCCTCGCGAGGTCTTGAGCTTCATTGATGAAGATGGGCCATCCTGGGCCTCCCTTGAATCCGCTGCAGGGCGCGGCGAGCAAGTCTGAGGACCCCGTTCCCGAGCACGACAACCCTGAATGGGCAGCGGCCCCAATTCGATCTGGCATCCCCAGTGGCTCACCTCCCGGAAAGAAGGGCTTGTCGTGTGACCGGACTCAAACCCAGCGTCAAAACCTGGTGAGCAAGAAGCTCAAACTTCGTCAACATAGTCAGGTCATGCTCATCGCGAGATCTTCCCATGCCAACAACGGGCTTTAAGCATGGGAGTTTAATCCGGCACAGCACCAAAATCTGAGCAGGCTCTTGACACTCGTGCGAAGATGCAGGAAGGTGCTGTTCAAAGAGCGAAGCCCCACATCTACTCTGAGGATCGGATTCAGCTTGCGACATAAAGCCAATCGGTAAGCTGTTTTACCCTTCTGGGATACTTGTTTTCATAGTTTGACCCTATCGGGATCTAAACTCCCTTACCTTTAGCAGGATTAGTAGAAGGCGTCGGGCAGATCAATGTCGGCTCCCTTGCCGAAGACCGCGGACGCCCTTGGCCAGGGCTGATGGTTACGGCACCTTCGTGGTGCGGAGAAGAAGGCCAAGAAGAAGGCCACGGGAACTCGAAAGAGTTCCGGCGCTGGTAGTGTCGGATCAATCGTCCGATGACTCGGGACTCCTCCCATGAAAGCGAGGAGGAGGAAAGAGAGTCTCTCCCAGTGAAGAGAGAGAAAAAGGAAGGCTGCCCCAAGCTGGGCGGAGGGTCAGAAGGAGGACCCTTCCTCGGACTCTCCTGCGCCGATGAAAGGCGAAGGAGTGGCCATCTAGGGCCAAGCCCACAGCAAAATCGTAAGTATTCGGATACAGAATAACTCATGGCGTTCCTTTGTTGCATAGTATCTGCTGATGCGAATATAATCATGCAGTCCTGAGCCCAGTCGGCGTGTTGTCGGCGGCTCCTTAAGCTCGTTGGATGTGAATAGCACTTCACTTCGGCGCCTCCTCCCCTGCTGCGGATGATGCAGGGTGGAGTCCCAAAGGTCCAAGCCAGGAGGTTGGTCCTTGAGGCGCGAGAGACCTCCGGACTCAGGCGCAAAGGGACAAAACCCCAAGGGCTCAAGTCAGCCTGGGCGGACACTGCGGAACCTTGTGGTTCGAGTCCGAGCGCCCCTAGTAAGAAGGGTAAGCCTCGGCGCGGTGACCTCCGTCCAACAGGAGGCACGGATAATCTCTGGAGGTGCTATGCGCCTCCATCACGAGAGCACCGCACTATTATGAGTCGGTGATCGAAGGATTCGATCTGCCAAAGCGGGCTGGTGAAACTGTGCCGACCTTCTAACGGCTTTGGTATGTATTTAAGATATGTAAAGATATTACGCATGAGCAGTAGCCCGATGCTCGGTTTGGTGTTGGAAAGAAAAGCCAGGAGGATCAAACGATAAGAGTCTAACATAAGTATGTCAATATGGGAATGAGGCTCGCTGGCTGACCTCTGCCCGCTTGGCTGCGGAGTCGATGCATTGAAGCGAGCCTCGGCGGTCCGAAACAGAGCTCGGCCTTGCCAGAAAGCAGCTCGAGGACAAGGAAGGTAAGTAATACCTTATGTAAGTATATAAAAAAGATGTGGTTGCAAAAATGGGGACCAGCGTGAGTATTCGGGGCCACAACCGGTGGCAACCACGAAGGAAGCGATGTCAAGGGCGAAGAAAATCGATCGTGGAGCGTGTCGGCGAAAAAAGCAGGAGGCCAGTGGCGGAGGTGCAGCAAAACTCCATGCTCTCGTGAAAAAACCACGAGATTTGGGCTTGACTCAAAGACTTCGAGTCGAGCTTGCCTCTGTCCTTGAGGCGCCAAATCTGCCAATGCGAAGCCCAAAAATCCCTCCGGAAATTGAGGCGATGAAGAAGATAGCGGCGGGTGAGTATTCTTTATGCAAAGCAAGCACGTGAAAGTGAATTACTTGTTACTTACCGAGCTGAAGCTTTCCGGGAGCATCATGAATCTGCCTTGATGTGTACCAAGCACGTAAATGCGCTCTCGACCGAGGAGGGGCTCGCGGAGAAGGTGTTCTAGTCTCGATATCTTTGAGTGGGACATCCGGTGCCCTTGAGCGACCAGTAAACAGCTGATCGAGCTCCATAAGGTGGCGAACAAGCCATGAAGGGCCTTATAAATGCGGCTATGGCACAGGAGGTCATGCTGCGAGCTACTTTGGGCTGGTGAAATGGTGGCGGATGCTTGTCCACGACTTGAAGTCATCAAGTGCTCACGTATGCATCGAAGAAGCGCCCGTGGGAACCTTGCCCGATGTGAAAGTGCTGGGGCAAGATGGATGCTGAAGCTAGAGCAGATGGGCCACCGTGGGGCAGGAGCATCGCAAGCCGAGATGTATTATGAGGCGTCTGAAGGGTGCCTACCATGTGGCGGATGAATGTTCCAAGGATGTAATTTTTATTAAACTACTTTCGTGTTATCCTGCTTTGAAAACTTGTTCATCTGCGCTAAACAGCTGGTTGAATTTAAAATATTACCTTCTATCGATCGTTTATTAAATCTGAGAGATGGCGAGTAAATAAACACCCCCATGCCACAGTCTTTGGGGTGTTAGGATAAACCAGCTCTTGTTCCCATTATTGGGTTCTTGAGGGCTCAGCACAACAAACAAGGCAATCGGGACTATAATGCTTTATCACTCTCCTTAGCCATAGAATTCTATAATTTTAAATTTGGTGAAGCCCCAAGTGATGGAAGACCGAGTTGAGGCGCTATCCTCGCCTAGGCGGACAAAGCCGACTCCTCGCTCTAGCGGCATAAGTCTTTAGGGACTAAAACCTCTCGAACAGCAACCAGCTCTCGCCCTATCATGATGGTCAGTTTTAGCTTTCTCTCTGAGGGTCCTTAACCCAGCTCAGCGAGGCACAATCACAGTACTCCTCTTTGAATTTCTTAAATCGTCCCGCACAACCTTGCCGACCATAGTCCGGCCAGGGCTCTCCGATAAAGAGAGAGCTTTAGTGAATTCTGGATGTCGCTGAAGAAGTAGTCTTGAAACATGTCATGGCGGAACTCCATGATCGGCGCCTAATCGGATCGATTGCGAGGCGAAAGGTTGAGTCAGCGAGTCGGAACCAGAGTCATGAGCTTTGCAAAGGACAAGGCTGGTGTTTGGCTCGATCGCCGTGAGATTGCAGCCCCGGTGTCCAGCCACCGTCCTCGATTGGCGCTGATCGCTCCGAGCTAAGAGTCGGGCGGACAACGTCGACCTTGAGCACTTTACGTGACGAGCTAGATCATCCCATCATATGATGCAGTAGCGTTCGGCTATGGCTCGAACCGTCGAAGATCAGGTCTCCAGCAGACGTCGGTCGTGTAGTTCAAACTTCAAATCTGACCTGATGGCCACGGGCATAACTTCGATCTGCTCTAGATTGCCGAGAATTGGCGATGTGCAAAGCCGTCGAATCTGAAGATCTGTCCGGGAGAAAAGTCTCACCCTGGACGCGTAGTTGTTGATGTCGGAGGAGCCATCGGCCTAAAGATGGCGACAGAGGAACTCAAAATAAAGCACCAATGTCGATTATCAAAACGGCGGATCTCGGTAGGGGTCCCGAAATGTGCGTCTAGGCGGATGGTAATAGGGAGACAAGGGACACGATGTTTTTACCCAGGTTGGGCCCTCTCAATGGAGGTAAAACCCTACTCCTGCTTATTAATATTGATGATATGGGTAGTACAAGTAGATCTACCACGAGATCGAGAGGCTAAACCCTAGAAGCTAGCCTATGGTATGATTGTTGTTAGTCCTATGGACTAAAACCCTCTGGTTTATATAGACACGGAGAGGCTAGGGTTACAGTCGGTTACAATGGGAGAGATCTACATATCCGTATCGCCAAGCTTGCCTTCACGCCAAGGAAAATCCCATCCGGACACGGGGCGAAGTCTTCAATCTTGTATCTTCATAGTCGAAGTCCGGCCAAAGGTTATAGTCCGGCCATCCGTACACCCCTAATCGAGGACTCCTCGGTGGCCCTTGAACCGGGCTTCAATGCGAGTCCGGCACCTGAATTGTCTTGACATTGCGAGGATTCCTCCTCCGAATACTTCATAGAAGATTTTTAACACAAGGATAGTGTCGGCTCTGCAAAATAAGTTCCACATACCACGTAGAGAATAATATTTACACAAATCAATCTTTGGCGTACTCCACAGTGTGACATCACACCATGGAAGCCTTTATTGAATCATTTTACTGTCCCACCTAAGCGCACTACGGCGGTTTCTTGCAGCGTCTTGTCGAGCGGAGATCGTGTCCCCTTCTAATTC
>JAHIAM010012610.1:0-12068 GCA_021605205.1 Aegilops longissima
TGACCAAGTGGAATATGGTGGAGGGGCACCCCGGCTAAGGAGCGATCCTAGATCAACTTGTGTGTTGGGGTGCCCCCTGCCCCGTATATAAAGGAGGGAGGGAGGAGGCCGACCCTAGGAGGCGCCATGGGAGTCCTACTCCCACCGGGAGTAGGATTCCCCTTCCTAGTCCAACTAGGAGTCCTTCCATGTATTAGGAGTAGGAGACAAGAAGGGAAGAGAGAGGGAAGGAGGGAAGGGTGCGGCCCCTCCTTAGTCCAATTCGGACTAGGCCATGGGGCGCGGCCTGCCTGAGGCAGCCCTCTCTTTTCCCAGGGCCCAATAAGGCCCAATACTTCTCCCGGCAATTCCCGTAACTCTCCGGTACTCAAAAATACCGAATCATTCGGAACCTTTCCGAACTCGAATATAGTCGTCCAATATATCGATCTTTACGTCTGACCATTTGAGACTCCTCGTCATGTCCCAGATCTCATCCGGGACTCCGAACTCCTTGGTACATCAAAACTCATAAACTCATAATATAAGCATCATCAAAACCTTAAGCGTGCGGACTCTACGGGTTCGAGAACTATGTAGACATGACCTAGAACTATTCTTGGTCAATAACCAATAGCGGAACCTGGATGCCCATATTGGCTCCTACATATTCTCGAAGATCTTTATCGGTCAAACCGCATAACAACATCGTTGTTCCCTTTGTCATCGGTATGTTACTTACCGAGATTGATCGTCGGTATCAATACCTAGTTCAATCTCATTACGGTAAATCTCTTTACTCGTTCGTAATACATCATCTCACAACTAACTCATTAGTTGCAATGCTTGCAAGGCTTATGTGATGTGTATTACCGAGAAGGCCAGAGATACCTCTCCGACAATCGGAGTGACAAAACCTAATCTCAAAATCGCCAACCCAACATGTACCTTTGGAGACACCTGTAGTACTCCTTTATAATCACCCATTCGTTGTGGCGTTGTAGCACCAAAGTGTTCCCCAGTGGCAGGAGTTGCATAATCTCATAGTTACGGGAACATGTATAAGTCATGAAAAAGCAATAGCAACATACTAAGCGATCAAGTGCTAGGCTAACGGAATGGGTCATGTCAATCAGATCATTCTCCTAATGATGTGATCCGTTAATCAAATGACAACTCATGTCTATGGTTAGGAAACATAACCATCTTTGATTAACGAGCTAGTCAATAGAGGCATACTAGTGACACTCTTTTGTCTATGTATTCACACATGTATTATGTTTCCGGTTAATACAATTCTAGCATGAATAATAAACATTTATCATGATATAAGAAATAAATAATAACTTTATTATTTCCTCTAGGGCATATTTCCTTGATCTCCCACTTGCACTAGAGTCAATAATCTAGTTCACATCGCCATGTGATTTAACATCAATAGTTCACATCTATATGTGGTTAACACCCATAGTTCACATCGACATGTGACCAACACCCAAAGGGTTTACTAAAGTCATAATCTAGTTCACATCGCCATGTGATTAACACCCAAAAAGTACTAAGGTGTGATCATGTTTTGCTTGTGAGATAATTTTAGTCAGCAGTCTTCACATTGAGCGTAAGTATTTCAAATTTCTATGTCTACAATGCTACTGCGGAGCTACTCTAGCTAATTGCTCCACTTTCAATATGTATCCAGATTGAGACTGAGTCATCTAGATTAGTGTTAAAACTTGCATCGGCGTAACCCTTTACTGAACCTTTTTCACTTCCATAATCGAAACATATCCTTATTCTACTAAGGATAATTTTGACTGCTGTCCATTGATCTACTCCTAGATCACTATTGCACTCCTTGCCAAGCTTAGTGGTAGGGTATGCAATAGATCTGGTACCAACATGACATACTTTATAGAACCTATGGCTGATGCATAGGAATGACTTTCATTCTCTTTCTATCTTACCCGTGGTCGGGTTTTGAGTCTTACTCAATCTCACACCTTGTAACAGGCAAGAACTCTTTCTTTGACTGTTCCATTTTGAACTACTTCAAAATCTTGTCAAGGTATGTATTCATTGAAAAACTTATCAAGCGTCTTGATCTATCTCTATAGATCTTGATGCTCAATATTAACGCTTCACGAGGTCCTTCTTTGAAAAACTCCTTTCAAATACTCCTTTATGCTTTGCAGAATAATTCTACATCATTTCCGATCAACAATATGTCATTCACATATACTTATCGGAAATGTTGTAGTGCTCCCCTCACTTTCTTGTAAATCAGGCTTCTCCAAAGTCTGTAAAACCATATCTTTGATCACACTATCAAAGCGTTTATTCCAACTCGAGATGCTTGCCATTCCATAGATGGATCATTGGAGCTTGCACATTTGTTAGCTCCTTTAGGATTGACAAAACCTTGGTTGCATCATATACAACTCTTCTTTGATAAATCCATTAAAGAATGTAGTTTTGACATCCATTTGCTAGATTTCATAAAATGTGGCAATTGCTAACATGATTGGACAGACTTAAGCATCCTTGGGAAAATCTCATTGTAGTCAACACCTTGAACTTTGGAAAACCTTTTTGTGACAAGTCGAGCTTTGTAGATAGTAACACTACTATCGGTGTCCGTCTTCCTCTTGAAGATCCATTTATTTAAATGGCTTCAATCAAAAATCCCATACTTTGTTTTCATACATGGATCCTATCTCAGATTTCATGGCCTCAAGCCATTTCGGAATCTGGGCTCATCATCGCTTCCTCATAGTTGGTTCATCATGGTCTAGTAACATGATTCGAAATGATTACTACCCTCGTGCGGATCTTACTCTGGAAGACCTACGAGGTTTGGTAGCAACTTGATCGAAGTTTCATGATCATCATCATTAACTTCCTCACTAATTGGTGTAGGAATCATGGAACTGATTTGGATAACTACTTTCCAATAAGGGAAAGGTACAATTACCTCATCAAGTTCTACTTTCCTCCCCACTTCTTTGGAGAAACTTCTTCTTAGAAAGGATCCATCTTGAATAATTTGCCTTGGATCTGTGATAGAAGGTGTACCCAATAGTTACCTTTGGGTATTCTATGAAGATGCACTTCTCCGATTTGGGTTCGAGCTTATCAATTTTTTTTACATAAGCATCCAACCCTTTAAGGCAACTTAGGTTTCTTTTAAACCATAGTTCATACGGTGTCATCTCAGCGGTTTAGATGGTGCCCTATTAAGCGTGAATGCAGTGTCTCTAATGCATAACCCAAAAGCGATAGTGGTAAACCGATAAGAGACATCATAGATGCACCATATCCAATAAAGTCGGTTCGACTTTCGGACACACCATTATCTGTGGTGTTCCATATGGCGTGATTGGAAACTATTTCACATTGTTTCAAATGAAGACCAAACTTCGTAACTCAAATATTCATCTCCACGATCGATCGGAAACTTTATTTTCTTGTTACGATGATTTTCCACTTCACTCTGAAATTCTTTGAACTTTTCAATTATTTCAGACTTATGTTTCATCAAGTAGATATACCCATATCTGCTCAAATCATCTTTGAAGGTCGAAAATAACGATACTTCCCAAGCATCAACACTCATTGGATGCATACATGGTATGTATTATTTCCAATAAGTTAGCTTGTTCCATTGTTAAACGGAGTTTAGTCATCTTGCCCAAAAGGCCGGTTAAAGCATCAAATGATTCATAATCAAGTGATTCCAAAAGTCCATCGCATGGGTTTCTTCATGCGCTTTACAAATATGACCTAAGCGGGTGCCAAAATAAGTTGCACTATCATTATTAACTTTGCATCTTTTGGTTTCAATATTATGAATATGTATCACTATGATCGAGATCCAATGAACCATTTTCATTGGGTGTGTAACCATATAAGGTTTTATTCATGTAACAACAATTTATTCTCTTACTTAAATGAATAAATTTGCAATAAACATGATCAAATCATATTTATGCTCAACACCAAATAACACTTATTTAGGTTCCACTAATCCGAAAGTATAGGGGGTGGATGATGATCATATCAATCTTGGAACTTTCCAACCTCATCGTCACTTCCCCAACTAGTCTCTTTATTCTGTAACTCCTGTTTGAGTTACTAATCTTAGCAACCGAACAAGTATCAAATACTCGGGCTACTATAAACACTATGGCACAATCAATAACCTGTATTCAAATATACTCTTTTCACTTTGCCATCCTTCTTATCCCCAAATACTTGGGGTAGTTCCTTCGATGACCAGTTCCATTGCAGCAAAGCACTTAGTCTCGGCTTAGGTCCAGACTTGGGCTTCTTCACTCGAACAACCTTGCTTGCCGTTCTTTTTAAGTTCCTTCTTCCCTTTGCCCTTTTCCTTGAAACTGGTGGTCTTGTCAATCATCAACACTTGATGCTTTTTCTTGGTTTCTACCTTCATCGATTTCAGCATCACGAAGAACTTGGGAATTACTTTTGTCATCCCTTGCATATTATAGTTCATCCGAAGTTCTACTAACGGTGATGGTGACTAGAAATTTCAATCACTATCTTATCGGAAGATTAATCCCCTTGATTCAAGCGATTGAAGTACCCGACAATCGAGCACATGCTCACTAGTTGGCGATTCTCCTCCATCTTTTAGCTATAGAACTTGTTGGAGACTTCATATCTCCAACTCGGGTATTTACTTGAAATATTAACTTCAACTCTGGAACATCTCATATGGTCCATGGCGTTCAAAACGTCTTTGAAGTCGATTCTAAGCCGTTAAGTATGGTGCACTAAACTATCAAGTAGTCATCATATTGAGCTAAAGCGTTCATAACGTGCATTTGCTCCTGCAATAGGTCTTCACCTAGCGGTGCATTAAGGACATAATTCTTACGTAGCAATGAGGATAAACCTCGATCACGGATCTAATCCCATCATTGCTACTAACATTTTCAACATAATTTTCTCTAGGAACATATCAAAACAAACATATAAAATCATGGGAAGCAACAACGCGAGCTATTGATCTACAACATAATTTGCAAAATACTACGGGACTAAGTTCATGATAAATTTAAGTTCAATTAATCATATTTTTAAGAACTCCCACTTGGGACATCTCTCTAGTCATCTTAAGTGATTCGTGATCCAAATCAACTAAACCATGTCCGATCATCACGTGAGATGGAGTAGTTTTCAATGGTGAACATCTTATGTTGATCATATCTACTTATGATTCACCTCGACCTTCGGTCTCCGTGTTGGGCCATATCTGCATATGCTAGGCTCGTCAAGTTAACCTGAGTATTCCGTGTGCAAAACTGGCTTGCACCCGTTGTAGATGGCGTGAGCTTATCACACCCGATCATCACGTGGTGTCTCGGCAACCGAACTTTGGCAATGGTGCATACTGGGAGAACACTACTTGATAATTTTAGTGAGAATCATCTTAAAATGCTCCGTCAATCAAAGCAAAATAAGATGCATAAAGATAAACATCACATGCAATCATAATATTGACATGATATGGCCCATCATCTTGTGCCTTTGATCTCCATCTCCAAACAGTCATGATTTCCATTCACCGGCATGACACCATGATCTCCATGTGGCCCCCCAAGACCGGACTTGATTGCCTTCGGGGTTTCGAGTTTTGTCGTGTGTTTTGTTTTGTTTGAGCATTCATCTTGTCATCTCTTGCATTGCATCATGTCATCATGCCATCATATCATTTATTTTGCAACTCTTCTAAATAAATTGCATGGATTTCTCGATCCATTTAAATCGGGGATATTCACGTGGTGATTTCTCTTTATAACATATCCTCCCAAATTAGGGAGCTATAATAAAATTATCCCATTAATTTGGAATCATCATAACACACTTGCAAAAATCCCAATGCCTTTCATTATTTCTACTCTTGGCCTCTAACTTTGTCACTTGTCCTTTCATCATTTTCGGAGCTCTCAAAACTCTCAACATTTTGGAAACTCCTAGAACCTACCCTAGTTCAAACCTTTTGAATTAAATTCAAAGAAATTTGAATTTATTCTTTCAATCTTAGTCTTTCCTAATTTTTCGGACCTAACATTTGTTTTAGTCAAAATTTATCGAGTCAATTTTGCTCCCTAAACCCCCTCTTCATTTTTATTCTTTCTTGTTTTCTGTTAAAGAATAAGAGGGAGAGAAACCGGCCTCTGGCCAACCCCCAGCGGCCCAAGGCCTAGGCCCCGGCCCCGAACCCTAGCTAACCCTGATCCCCATCTCTTCTCCCTCCTCCTCCATCGCGCTCCCCCGATCCCTCAGGGGATCCCCTTCTCCCCTTTCTCTCCCGTCCCCTCCTCTGCCGTCCTCCATGCCCCTCCCCTCCCCTCCTCGATGTCGGCCAGTCCAGGCCGCCCGGCCCCTTCCCTCGTCGGCCCTTCCCGTCCTCCTCCACGGCGCCTCAACCCCCTGCCGCCCTCGACCAGCCTGCCCCGGGCCCCGGTCCTTTCGCCTCCCGGCCCGCGCCCGTCCCGGGCAGCCGAGCCCCCCCCCCCGCCCCGCCTCCGTTCGGCTCGCCCCGGGGAGCCACTCGCCGTCTCCTTGGCGGCCCGCCCGGCCTCCTGCGTCCCCGACCAGGAGCCCACCCCGTCGCGCCCTGGGCCCTCTCCCGAGGCCCCTGCTCCGGTGAAGCCTAGCTCCGCCACCAACCCGCCCGCCTCCGAGTTCCATCCCCCCCTGCCGGATGCCTAGATGCAACCCCGACCCGTCGGCCCCCTTGTTCAGTCGTTTGCCCGAACCTTCGTCATCTCGTGTTTGCGCTGCTACCCGCAGCCCATGGTCGCCACCCTGCGCCTCCTGCTTTTTTTCACCGCCGCTGCGGTGAACCCAAGACCGAGGCTTTTGGTGTTCTTTCTGTTTTGGAGCAAAAGTACCACGGCGGAACCCGTGTACCTTCTGTTTCCTCCTAGAACAACTACCGCCGACATAGCCTACTTCCACGCGACCGTCCGAGACCCAAGTTCGCCGCCGATGAGCGTTTTGGACCGTCAAGTTGACTTCAAACTGAAGTACCACCGACCCGGCGACCAGAACCGGAAGCGACGTACCCGATGGCGTGACCACTACCCAGCTGAAGCGACTACTTCCTCTACTTCCCTCGGCGACCCGGAGCGTCTACCCCTCTCTGGCTTGACCCGTCCCGTTTGAGCGTTCGAAGGTATAACCCGTGATGACCGCCGTGTCCGAATCATCCTTGATGCCCCTCTTTTGCCATGCCACCGTTCTGGGAACCCGGAATCGGGATCACCCACCATCTTGCATGACTTCCCGTCCGCTTTCCTTTGTACCGATATCTCAATGAGTTATGGAACCGATATTTGCCGTGGCACCATTTTGGATTTTGCCGTGGCACCCTTTCTTCCACCACGGTGACATAATGCTTCATATCATGTTCATGATAACGTTTTCATAAAATTGCATAAAACTTGCACTTGTCATCCGCATCATGATAACACATTTAAATGTTTATATTGTTGTTTGCATTAATTTGCTAATATGCCATGCTAAAATGATTTATTTCATAACTAAATAACGTAGCTCCATTTTAAATAAATTTATATGTAAATGGGGTGAAAAATGCCTAGTTTAACATGGTAGCATTACTTTGCATGTTTAACAACTCTAAAATATGCTTTAGGTCAGATCTGTTCCAAATCCATAATTTGCATAGGGGATTTTCGGAATTGTTGTTCGTTGTTTCGGCCTCATTTAAACTTGCCTAGATAGATAGTTTCATTATGCTTCACCTCTTGCCATGTTTAATAACATTTAATATTGTTGAGTACCTAACGAGGAGAACTAAATAAGTGTTGTGGTGTTTAGTCAATATGCAACTCGTTGCATATTGAGCTCCACTAATTGTAGGATTGTTTGTGCATATTGCCATGCCATGCCTCTTTAAACGGACATGCATCATACTTGTTTGTGCATCATGCCATGTTTATGTGTTGGTTGTTTACCATGTTGTTTGTTTGTTTCGGTTTGCTTCTCTTGTTAGCCGGTTTCGTTCGGAGTTGTGAGGATTCTTCGACCTCGTCCGTTTGTCTTCTTCATGGACTCGTTCTTCTTCCTTGCGGATTTCAGGCAAGATGACCATACCCTCGAAATCACTTCTATCTTTGCTTGCTAGTTGCTCGCTCTTTTCTGTGCCTATGCTCGATGCCTACCACTTGCTATATCATGCCACCCATATTGCCATGTCATCTCATCCTTTCCTAGCAAACCGTTGATTGGCTATGTTACCGCTTTGCTCAGCCCTCTTATAGCGTTGTTAGTTGCAGGTGAAGATGAAGTTTGTTCCTTGTTGGAACATGGAGTTGTTGTTCCTTGTTGGAACATGTTTACTTGTTGGGATATCACAATATATCTTATTTAATTACGCATCTATATACTTGGTAAAGGGTGGAAGGCTCGGCCTTATGCACGGTGTTTTGTTCCTCTTGCCGCCCTAGTTTCCGTCATATCGGTGTTATGTTCCCGGATTTTTGCGTCCCTAACGGTCGGGTGATTTATGGACCCCCTTGACGTTCGCTTTGAATAAGACTTTTCCGCAAGGCCCAACATTGGTTTTACCATTTGCTTCACCACCTACATTTCCTTGGGAGTAATTAACCCAAGGGTCATCTTTATTAGCCCCGGGCCAATGCTTGTCTAAGTGTTGGTCAAACTAGAAACCACTTGCGGTCGCCCGAAGCAACAGGGGTATCGTCGGTTGCCGTCGTCTTGCTCACCCGTCGTGGCACGAGGCGAGATCTGTGCGCTACTATCGAGTGTCGGCACGCCGGGAGGTCTTCTGGTCTTGTTTTATTGCTGTGAAATGTCTTGTGCAGGATTCGAGACTGATCGGCTTCCGGGAGAAGGTCTATTCCTTCCTTGATCGCGAGAGCTTATCATGGGCTAAGTTGGGACACCCTGAGGGGTTTGAACTTTGAAAGCCGTGCCAGCGGTTATGTGGCAGATGGGAATTTGTTAATGTCGGTTGTAGAAAACCGAAGTTGATCTTAATTAAAATACACCAACCGTTGCGTAACGTGAGTGTCTCTTTTGGGGTTGATCGAGAGGAGAACACGGTTTACGGTTATGTTTGCCGTAAGTAGGAGTTCAGGATCACTTCTTGATCATAGTTGTTCGACCGTGCTTTTGCCTTCTCTTCTCGCTCTCTTTTGCGTATGTTAGCCACCATATATGCTAGTAAGCTTGCTGCAGCTCCACCTCACTACCTTGCCCTACCTTTAAGCTTAAATAGTCTTGATCTGGTGTGAGATTCTTGAGTCCCGTGACTCAAGACACTTCAAACCAGTTTGCGGTGTCGATGAAACCGTCAGGTGATGCACTGAGCTCAAGGAGGAGCTCGATGAAGACTTTGTGCATTGTGTTGTTTCGTTTCAGCTGATCGATGAGTGGAGCCAGTTGGGACGATCGGGGATCTGTGTAGCATTTGGGGTAGTCTTCTTTTATTTTGGTTCCGTAGTCGGACCTTGATTGTTCGTATGATGTAATGTTTTACTCATGTATTGTGTGAAGTGGCGATTGTAAGCCAACTATGTATCTCTTTTCCCTTATGTATTACATGGGTTGTGTGAAGATTACCTCACTTGCGACATTGCTTTCAATGCGGTTATGCCTCTAAGTCGTGCTGACATGGGAGATATACCGCATCGAGGCGTTCAAGTTGGTAATCGAGCCTTCCCGACTTAGAGCCCCTACTTGATTGTTTCTTTGGCGTTGTTGAGTCTAGACGGAAAATGTTTTGAGTCTTAGGATTATATATATCGAGAGTAGGATTCTTTTACTCCTCGGTCCTTGTCGCTCTGGTGAGGTATCTGGCGTGAGTTTTGACTTTTCTCTCCTCAAATTTCACTAAAATTTTTTAGGATCACGGGTATCTTGGAATCGTTCCGATGGTTTTGTGGCGAGAACATTGTTCTTGGTGCCTCGACATTTAGGGGTTGTGGCGGTGTCCGGGAGTTGAGCTCCGAGGTGTTGTCGTCACAATTTTATCGTTGCGATTGGAATACGAGTTTTACCGACATCGAAATCTCTTTTTGCAGTTGTTGGTGAGATAACCACGATAGCCCGATCTTGTGGCGAGTGCGGGAGTATTGCCATGACTTGTATAACGGATGTTTTTGAAGGTCGAGGTAAGCGATTTCGAAGGTTTCTCGGTTATGTGTTGTGGATGGATACAATTGGATCTAGGTATTGTTAGTTTGGGTGATATATTTTGTGTCCCTGTATCCCCAACACCAGTTGCATAACCAGAAAGTTTGGGAGTTTATAGGTGGGAATTCTAGTAGCTCAGGATATTCCTTCCGGGATGTATGATTTGAGATTGGGGTTCAACGTCTAGTGGTCCGCCCATTCACGGTCGATTCTGATGGTGGAGGCGTCTTAAAGAATCCTTGGCTATGCTGATTGGGGCGTCTTGTTTGTCATTCTGACGTCCGCTATCGTCGTGTCGTGTGGGCCCCACCACTTACTTTAGGAAATTTCTATCATGTGTTTGTTCGGCTCATTCTTGAAGCCAAATCATTGTTTTGTTTTATTTGTGGTATTGAGTTGCTTCAATGTCAAGTGTTGATTCCATACCTTTCTAAATGGTGTTCTCATATTGCTATGTGAATACTAATCCTTCTTGATCCTTGAGCTTGTCATGTTAATTCTTTTCAACCGGTGCTTCTCTTCAAGTGGATTCGATCATTCCAACATTCATAAGATCAATTCTAAGCTTTTTCTCAGCGGTGTTCGTTCCATCCGACCTAAGTTGCCTTTGTTTTCCGCCCTCCACCTTTTCTTCAAGGACTCAGATTTCTTAATCAAGTAGCCATTTTATTGAGTGAAGTTTCTTCATTCTTTTCCTTTAATGTTTTATCCGGTGATTTCTCATGAAGCGCTAAGGAAGCTTTAACCTTATCATTGTTCCATTCTAATTTTCTTCTTGATGGATTTAGTTCAAGATTTCGTGTTGATCTTATCCCTTTTCCTATTTTCACAATGTTTTCCCATCGGTGCACCTCTTAATCATCTATTTCTCGCTATTCAATTGTTAGGAGTGTTGAAGATATCTCGGAAGATTCGTGTTTCCATTCTTAATCCGTTCTAACTAGTTCAAGATTGTTATCTCTTTCAAGCCATTTAATTCTACGGTGCAATATCTATTTCAAGCAATTGTTCAGCGGTGGTTCTTTTGAGTGGGCCTAACCCACGGTCTTTTCGAGGATCTTACCTAACTCTTCTAATTTTTCAAGAGCTATTCCCAAATTCATTGCAAAGTTTGATGTAAGGATGAATTATCATCAGTCAAATGTCTTTCTCCAAGATCTTTCAAATTATTTTCATTGTTGGTTCAACCTTCCTAATTTTCATTCGAGTGCTTCAACAATTCATGGTGGTGTTTCTCATCGTCATTCTCGAATTTTGAAGACCGAAGAGAGTTTCTCTTAAATCTCGCTTCTTTCTCTTCAAGATTCATGGTTCTAGCTTGTGCCATTCTCATAATTGTTTTGATTGTGAGAATTCTTTTCACCATCCGGGAAATTCAGGAGTCTTTTCAGTTTGATTCTCGAAGCCCATCATTTCAAATTATTCATTCCACTTTCAGCTCTCGTTCTCCAAATCTTACGGTGCATCGTCGAAATATCCTCTAATCAGTTCATGATCTCTTCGTTCTAATGTGTCTAAATTTTGTCAAGCATCCTTATTCGTTTTACAATTCTTCCGGTGAATTGTGCCTTTGCTCGTTCATTCTCAATTTTATGGTGGTTTGTTCAAGATTCTTTCCTTCATATATAATCATTCGTTTTTCCAATCCTCGGGTGGTTCGTTGAAGACCTTCCAAGTTTGCCCATATCTATCTTAATCCTTTCTGAGAATAAGTAGTATGCCTAATCCATTGCTGGCCATCAATTTAATTGGTGAAGGATCAGCATAATGTAATTCTTATTCTTGTTCCATCGGTAAATTCAATTCCTTATTGGAGGTTCATCAAAATTCTTTATTTCATTTGTTCATCTTTCTTTCCGGTCAAGTTTTCGTATTATTCA
>JAHIAM010012611.1:0-10914 GCA_021605205.1 Aegilops longissima
ATTTCTGTTAAGGAAAGGCATGGAACACTTCCCTAGAAAGAAGATTAAATTACCTTATGAATCTATTATGAGAGCTACTTATGGATTGCCTACCAAAGATGGCAATACCTAGATCTATCCTTGCTTTTATGCCTAGCTAGAGGCGTTAAGCGATAGCGCTTGTTGGGAGAAACCCAATTTTATTTTTAGTTTTTGCTTTTGCTTCTTTTTAGGAATAAATATTTGTTCTGGCCTCTGGATTTGTTTTATGTTTTAAGTAGTGTTTGTGCCAAGTTAAACCTATAGGATCTTCTTGGATGATAGTTATTTGATCTTGCTGAAAATTCCAGAAACTTTCTGTTCACGAAAACAATTGTTTAAAATCACCAGAACGTGATAAAATACTGATTCAATTGAAGTAGACCAATAACCAAATTGTCTAGGTCTTCCTATTTTGGTAGATATTTTTGAGTTCAGAAGTATCGTTAGTTACAGATTACAATAGACTGTTCTGTTTTGACAGATTCTGTTTTTAGCGTGTTGTTTGCTTATTTTGATGAATCTATGGCTAGTAAAAGAGTTTATAAACCATAGAAGTTGTAATACAGTAGGTTTAACACCAATATAAATAAAGAATGAGTTCATTACAGTACATTGAAGTGGTGTTTTGTTTTCTTTAAGCTAGCAGACTCACGAGATTTTACTGTTAAGTTTTGTGTTGTGAAGTTTTCAAGTTTTGGGTAAAAGATTTGATGGATTATGGAACAAGGGTGAGAAGATCCTAAGCTTGGGGATGCCATGGCACCCCAATATAATTAAGGACACCAAAAATCCAAAGCTTGGGGATGCCGGAAGGCATCCCTCTTTAAATCTTAGATCCATCGGTAACTTTACTTGGAGCTATATTTTATTCACCACATGATATGTGTTTTGCTTGGGCGTCTTGTATGATTTGAGTCTTTACTTTTTAGTTTACCACAATAATCCTTGCTTTACATACCTTTTGATAGAGACACACATGATTGAATTTATTAGAATACTCTATGTGCTTCACTTATATCTTTTGAGCTATATAGTTTTGCTCTAGTGCTTCACTTATATCTTTTAGAGCATGGTGGTGGATTTGTTTTATAGAAACTATTGTTCTCTCATGCTTCACTTATATTATTTTGAGAGTCCTACAAAAAGCATGGTAATTTGCTTTAATTATGATAGGCATCCAAGATTAGTAAAAAAATCTTATGAGTGTGTTGAATACTATGAGAAGTTTGATGTTGATAATTGCTTTGAGATATGAAGGCGGTGATATTAGAGTCATGCTAGTTGAGTAGTTGTGAATTTGAGAAATACTTGTGTTAAAGTTTGTGATTCCCAAAGCATGCGTATGCTGAACCGTTATGTGATCAAGTCAGACATGATTTATTTATTGATTGTCTTCCTTATGAGTGGCGGTCGGGGATGGCGATGATCTTTTCCTACCAATCTATCCCCCTAGGAGCATCGCGTAATACTTTGCTTTGATAACTTGTAGATTTTTGCAACAAGTATATGAGTTCTTTATGACTAATGTTGAGTCCATGGATTATACACACTCTTCCTTCCACCATTGCTAGCCTCTCTAATACGGCACTTTTACGGTATCATACACCACCATATACCTTCCTCAAAACAGCCACCATACCTACCTATCATGGCATTTCCATAGCCATTCGAGATATATTGCCATGCAACTTACCACCGTTCCGTTTACTATGACACGCTTCATCATGGTCATATTGCTTTGCATGATCATGTAGTTGACATCGTATTTGTGGCAAGGCCACCTTTCATAATTCTTTCATACATGTCACTCTTGATTCATTGCATATCCCGGTACACCGCCGGAGCATTCACATAGAGTCATATTTTGTTCTAAGTTTTGAGTTGTAATTCTTTAGTTGTAAAGTAAATAAAAGTGTGATGATCATCATTATTAGATCATTGTCCCAAGTGAGGAAAGGATGATGGAGACTATGATTCCCCATAAGTCGGGATGAGACTCAGGACGAAAAAAGAATCATAAAAAGAGAAAAGGCCCAAAAATGAGAGCAAAAGAGAGAAGGGACAATGCTACTATCATTTTACCACACTTGTGCTCCAAAGTAGCACCATGATGTTCATGATAGAGAGTCTCCTATGATATCACTTTCATATACTACTAGAATTTTCATTATAGAACTTGGCTTGTATATTCCAATGATGGGCTTCCTCAAAATGCCCTAGGTCTTCGTGAGCAAGCGAGTTGGATGCACACCACTTAGTTTCTTTTGTTGAGCTTTCATATACTTACAGCTCAGTGCATCCATTGCATGGCAATCCCTACTCACTCACATTGATATCTATTGATGGGCATCTCCATAGCCCGTTGATCGCCTAGTTGATGTGAGACTATCTTCTCCTTTTTGTCTTCTCCACAACCACCATTCTATTCCACATATATTGCTATGTCCATGGCTCACGCTCATGTATTGCGTGAAGATTGAAAAAGTTTGAGAACACCAAAAGTATGAAACAATTGCTTGGCTTGTCATCGGGGTTGTGCATGATTAAATACTTTGCGTGATGAAGATAGAGCATAGCCAGACTATATGATTTTGTAGGGATAACTTTCTTTGGCCATGTTATTTTGGGAAGACATAATTGCTTAGTTACTATGCTTGAAGTATTATATTTTTATGTCAATATTAAACTTTTGTCTTGAATCTTTCGGATCTGAATATTCATACCACAATTAAGAGAATTACATTTAAAATTATGCTTTCCACATCAAAATTCTATTTTATCATTTACCTACTAGGAGACGGCAGGAATTAAGCTTGGGGATGCTTGATCGTCTCCAACGTATCTATAATTTTATTGTTCCATGCTATATTATATTCTGTTTTGGATGTTTAATGGGCTTTATTATACACTTTTATATTTTTTGGGACTAACCTGTTAGCGGAGGCCCATTAGCTACTTTTTTTGCCTATTTCGGTGTTTTGAGAAAAGGAATATCGAATGGAGTCAAGCGGAATGAAACCTTGAGGAACGTGATTTTGAACAAATGTGATCGAGAGGACTTGGAGTCTCGTAAAGCAATCAACAAGGAGACGCGAGGCGAGGCGTAACCCCCAGGCGCCCTCCACCCTCATAGGGCCACGTTGCTCCACAGCGTACTTCTCCTATATATACCCATATACCGAAACATTAGAATAGTAGCAAAAACCCTATTTCCACCACGCACCTTACATGCCGTGAGATCCATCTTGGGGCCTTTTGGGCACTCCTGGGAGGGCTTTGATCACGGAGGGCTACATCAACACCATAGCCTCTCCGATGATTTGTGAGTAGTTTACCTTAGACCTTTGGGTCCATAGTTATTAGCTAGATGGCTTCTTCTCTCTTTGGATCTCAAAACAAAGTGTCCTTGATCTTCTTGGAGATCTATTCGATGTAATCTTCTTTTGCGGTGTGTTTGTGAGATCCGATGAATTGTGGGTTTATGATCAAGATTATCTATGAACAATATTTGAATATCCTCTGAATTCTTTTATGTATGATTGGTTATCTTTGCAAGTCTCTTGAATTATCAGTTCGGTTTGGCCTACTAGATTGATCTTTCTTGCAATTGGAGAAGTGCTTAGCTTTGGGTTCAATCATGCGGTGTCCTTTCAAGTGATGACATGGGCAGCAAAGACACGTATTGTATTGTTTGTTGCCATTGAGGATAAAAGGTTGTGTTTATATCATATTGCATGAGTTTATCCCTCTACATCATGTCATCTTGTTTAAAGCATTACTCATTCTTATGAACTTAATACTCTAGATGCATCTTGGATAGCGGTCGATGTGTGGAGTAATAGTAGTAGATGCGAGAATCGTTTGGTCTACTTATCATGGACGTGATGCCTATATACATGATCATACCTAGATATTCTCATAACTATGCTCAATTCTATCAATTGCTCGACGATGAATTAGTTTCACCACGTAATACTTATGCTCTTGAGAGAAGCCACTAGTGAAACCTATGGCCGGGTCTATTGTCCATCATATTAATCTTCCAACACTTAGCAATTTTATTGCCGTTTATTTTACTTTGCATCTTTATCATAAAAATACCAAAAAATTATCGTATCATATCTATCGGATCTCACTCTGTAAGTGACCGTGAAGGATTGACAACCCCTTTATCGCGTTGGTTGCGAGGTTCTTATTGTTTGTGTAGGTCGTGGGACTTGGCGTGATCTCCTCTGGATTGATACCTTGGTTCTAAAAACTAAGGAAATACTTATGCTACTTTCTGCATCACCCTTTCATCTTCAAGGAAAACCAGCGATTGCTCAAGAGGTACACACCTCCCGGTGATCACGGCCGGTAGTATAGCATGGCAGACGGACAAGAATGTAGGGCCACTGATGGAATACTAGCATCCTATACTAAGCATTTAGGATTGCAGGTAAGGTAACAACTGTAGCAACAATGACAGGCTATGCAGCAGAATAGGATTAATCGAAAGTAGTAACATGCTACACTACTCTAATGCAAGCGATAGAGAAAGACGAGCGATATCTGGTGATCAGGGGGGCTTGCACGGAAGCTCAACAAGAAGGAGGGCCATCAACACCGTAGTTGTCTTGGGTAGCAGGTGTCGGTCTCGGTGTCTAACGAGAGAAGAGGGGAAGAAACAATAAATATAATGCAAACATATGCATGACGATGCATGACATAACAATGCACGGTGCTCGGTGTGCCCTAATCGGTAGGAGGTGATCAAGCGAAGAAACATCGGAAAGTATCCCGGTGTTTAGCGTTTTGACGAGATGGACGGAGGAGGAAAGTTGCGTGTTAAGCTATGCTAGGTATGTGGGGGGATGAGCGGGCTATGTATTCGGATTCGTCTCGTCGTTACGAGCAACTTTCATGTATAACACTTTTCATCACGATTCTGATTAATTTCTAAGAATTTTAATTTTTTAATTATATTAGGATTTCCTGGATTCGTTTAATAATTGAGTAAATAGCTAAATGGATAAGGATACCCAAAAGTGTACCCAGCGAAGTGTACATGAGGTTGGGTGGGGCCGATCAAGCTATCGTCGGATTATGGTCCATGTTTGACTAGTCAGCGTCAAGTGGGACCCTTTATGCTACACTAAATTTTAATAGGTTTTAATTATCTATTTTAAATTAGCGTGGTCCCACATGTCATTTGCTATTAAGCTAATTAGAAACTAACTAATCTAATCTAAGTCCAACTAGGGCCGACCTTCTTGGGGAGCCAGTCAGGTGGTCTGTGACGAAACCGACCCTTAGCGAGAAACCAGCGGCAGGGCGAAGTGGCCTTGGCGCACCCCGCGAGGCGGAGCAGGGTTAAAGCGCTTGGGTGGCTCGTTAGAGCCGGGAGGCGGCGCGACTTACTTTGAGAGATGGGGTGGCGGAAGCAGCCTGGTGAATGGCAGGCGGAGGGGACCGAGCATGAGCGCGAACAGCGTGCGGAGCAAGTGGCGGAGTGGGCGGCGGCAGCGGCAGAGTTAGCAGCACATCAAGAGAGTAGCAGCATCGAGCAGCGCAAGCAGTAACAACAAAGGCGCATCGGCGGAGTGGCGGGCGGCGAAACAATCAGCGATGGCTGGGGAGCAGCGTGCGCAAGCAAGCATCGGCATGAGCACAGCAGCCGCGCGACAGCAGCAGCAGAGGCGAGGCAGCGTGGGCGCCTGCGAGGACCAAAGCGGAGCGCGGTGGCAGCGAGGCATGACCAGGAGCTAGGGAGCTCGTACGCAGACGCAAAGCTAGGGTCATGGCGACTACAGCGAGCACAAAGCGAAGCTCAGCCAGTTCTGGCCGGATTCTAAGGGTGAGCAGGAGAACGGATGGGGTGCTCACCAAGAGGCACAATAAAGGCCATTGAGGGCTTAGAACAGCAGCGGAGCGGATCGGTGCGTCGAGCAGCGGCGGAGATTGAAGGCAGGCGGGATCCGAGGCTGCCGTGGCGAGGCTCGTTCGGAGGTGTAGGCGGCGTACTCGGCCGAGGAAGTTGCTAGACACCTCCTCATGTTCGAAGAGCGATGATGGTCGCGGTGAAGTGCTCGGCCATGGCGGCAGGCTATGTTGGGTCCATGTTGTGGAGAAGACAGCTGGTGAAGGAGAGGAGGAAATGTGCTAGGGTTAGTCACAGGTTGCGGGGTCACCTTATGCTCTAGGGATCTGAGGATGGCGGCCACGTGCCATGGTGCGTCCATGGCAGATTGGATGCCCTCCACGATCACATGTCTCTGTAGAGAGATGGGAGGAGAAGTGGAGGTGGCTGGGCGCCATTTGGCTAGATGGGCCAAAGCGCCTAGTAGATTAGGTTTCTTTTTTACTAGTACTTTTCCATTTACTTTACTGTTTTATTTATGTAGCTATTGTTTTGTACTTAGTTTAGGTACTAACGGTTTTACTTAAATTTGAAACTCCTCATATAATTACCTACTGATATTTTGGGTGTTGTCCAAAAGTTAGGGGTTATTTGGAATTGTTTGAAAATAAGTCCATGTTTTAAAGGGCATAATAGGTCTGCTTGACCACTTAATGTTGGTTCCTACATGTTAATTACCTAGTGAATATTTGCAACCAACGGACATTTTGTTTAACCATCTGAAGAATAATAATTTGAATTTGTCCTAAAATTAAATTTGAATTCGGTTTGGATCAAAGTGAGGTTTAGAAAAATAATTACGATGACATGGCACCATTAGTGTGTGGTTCTTGTAGCTTAACTACCGGGGTGTTCTGAGGTGGTGTGCATCTTTGGGGTGCGGAAGCACAAGCGAGTGGTGCCATATAACCTTGGATGGGGATGAATTGTGTGCTCGGGGAGGGAGTGTGTGTGTGCTGTGTGTGTGTGTGTGTGTGTGTGTGTGTGTGTGTGTGTGTGTGTGTGTGTGTGTGTGTGTCGGATATTGAGAGGAATCAAGCGTATGGAGAGAATGTGTGTGTATGTGGAAGCTACATGCTAAATAGGGTTTTCATGAAAAGATTGTGCGTCGCGAGATAGAGGCGATGTGCGGGCCTTGAGGTGGGTAGGGCGGGTGAGGGTGTAAAATGTGTGCGTTGATGCATGTGTTACATGCGATCGTCACGAGAGACAGAGCGAATCAAGGGAGATGGTTGTTGTGTTATGGATGCTCTCTCTCTCTCTCTCTCTCTCTCTCTCTCTCTCTCTCTACACAAGTACAAATAGAAGACCATTCTCTCATGTATACACAACGTATCGACATCTCTCTATGTTGCATGATCATTTGCACATTCACACCTCTCTATGACAAGCACACCATCTCCACATTGCCCTTACGACACAATACACATATGGACACATACACACGTTCTCTCTCAGACACACACACAAAATCAGTATTAAAAAAACTAGGGTGCTCCTAAAACATCCAAATCCAAATAAACATGAACTGAAGCTAAATTGAAATATATGTAAATATTGTACGAAGAAATTTTCAGGAAAACAAGTTGAGTAATATTAGGGATTGTTTTCACACACACAAAAGGTTCGGTGGATGTCCTTGGCGCGACATGGTGACACAGCGTTTGATCGACCACTGAATGTGTGTATGCGCTTGCATAGGATTATGTATCGTTGCTGTGGTAACTAATATAAGCGCTGCCTTAGTCTAATGTTTACGTGTACTAAATACGATTCTGCGGATCTTCAACAATTTAGCAAACCCTTCCCTAATCCGTTTGTCAATGTTTCTTGGATTTTGCTGTAAATCCTCTTCGTACATCTTTGCAGAACATAGTGATCACGTCAAACATCTAAATATATAGAGCGTGCTGCAAGTTTAGTAGATTCGATGTATAAGCTGCGTACTTAGCACTTACTCGATATAATGTAGAATCTCGGGACATTTATTCAACACATACCAAACCATTTTGTCCAAATCTTTAGGTTTTTCATCTTGTGGACTCTTCCAGTTACTCGAGCGAGCGATAGAAAACATGGAGCTTAGGATTATTTTGCCCACCTTTTTGCTAGGCTGAGCAGCCGTTTCCATGTATTTTGAGCGGATGTCAACCTTAGCAGCAATGTAGGCCTCTGCAATGGAACACTCAGGTCTAGCTATGTTCCTAACATAGCCCTTGAAAGTGCCTAGCCGCCTTTCAATATGGTACATCAATCCATATCTTGTCTTGGGCGTCTAAGTAGTGCCTCATGAGGTAGATGAATAGTCAAATGCACCATCACATCAAAGAAGGCTACATGATATATCTTTGCAAGGTCGCATAGGATAGTTGGTATCTTTTCTTTAAGATGCTCCACAATATCTATCCTGATATTTCTATTGCGAGTTCACGAAGAATTGTCCAAACTCTACGCGGCTACTGATAAGTCAAGCGGACCAATCCTCTAAGGAGAATAGGTAAAACCCTTTGAAGTAGGGCATGGCAGGCATGAGTTTTCAACCCTTGTACATTGGTTCCATCTACACTGATTCTCCTTTTAGGGTTGGAAGCAAATCCATGTGGGAATCTCACACAGCGGGACCTTGTAGAATTCTTTTCTTTTTGCTTGTCCAAGACATACTCCTCCGTTTCTCTTTACTCCGTATAAGATTTCTGTCAAGTCCTTTGCAAACTTTGACCAAGTTTATAGTAATAAATATTAACATCTACAAAACCAAATATCTATAATACAAAACTATATTACATGATGAATCTAGTGATATTAATTTGCTATCGTTAATGTTCATACTTTTTCTATAAGTTTGGTCAAAGTTGAAACATTGACTTCACACAAATCTATATGCAGACAAAAAAAAGCGGATGGAGTACAACTGATGCCATATTCCGTGATGCACCATCATTTTCACACCAAATCAGATATGATACCGGTGTGTCAAACAAATCCTAAATTTTAAGGTATCTTTTGTCTTGCCTTCAATATTAAGAAGTGTGCGTTAATCTGTCACATATATTTTTCTCGGTGTACATCATATCAAGATTATTCCAAAATCCAAATATTTCAAATACTCCAAGTCCCAAAGTGGACCTCAGGTAAACAATAATCTCTCTTCTACCCTTCCACGATTTCCTCACAGCTACCACTATCGGGATGGTTTTCTAGTGTAATATGACTAACCTTCTATAATTCCTCCTACATCTCATCATTGGCGAGCCTCTTTGGTGCATCACGCTTTTCATGATCTGCTTTGAACATAGGTTTTGGTATTTTCTAAGGCGTGACTTGTTGGGGATATAACTCTGGGTATGACCCATACGGAGGGGCAGGTCATATCAACTGGCGATTGTTATGAGAAGGCCCAAGAGGGCGTTGAAGATGGCGGCCCATGGAGATGGATTATTGAAAGCCCAAGACCCGGAGGTGACCTGAGACCCATGGGTATGAACCGCCATATGTTTAACTTGTATTGTAAGACAAGCTTAGTTGGTCACCAAGCCAAACACGTTCTATATGAGCAGTCGGGACTCGTAAGTCGCCGGGCATCAACCTATGTATATAAAGGGGTGACTCGGTAGCGGGTTAAGTTGAATAACAATCAATCGAGAGCTAGGTCAAGCGTATTCGCTCCCTAGTAATCGACACCCAAGCAATACAACCTAAAGCAGGAGTAGGTTTTTACCTCGTTGAGAGGGGTTGAACCTTGGTAAAACTCTCTGTGTCCTTTGTCCCGGTTTAACCCCTTCAAGCTAACTACATCGCGATGGATCCACACCTAAGTCCTTTTGCTAGGGTATCTGCCATGTTAAGTCCGGGATAGTTGGCGCCCAGTGGGGCAGGCCTGAGTGGTTTCAAGTTCTTGAAGGGCAACCGCGAGGATCAAGGGATCGGTGTGGGCGGATGACCAGAGTCATCGCGGCAAGCTCATGTCGGCGATGCTGGCGGGGTCGAGGCTAATTCAATTGAGTATGGTCTGGGTCCCCTTGGCGGAATCCGTCTTCATCGGCAAGGTCGGAGTGGACCTGGCGGACACCTCCACCGACATCATTGAGACTGCTCGGCGTGCGACCCGCCAAGGTTCAAGCCGCCGTAAACCGCATTGTTGGTTTTCATCCACGAGGCGGATCTTGAGGAAGAATATGTGTCTAGGGAGAAAGCGGTAATCTACTCTAATGGTGAGTCCATAGCTGGTGAGAATGATTCAATGTATCGCTTAGGGCGGCGGATTGGAGGCTGTTCGATGGTGACGTATTCCGTACCCCTATGATCCCGAACAGGGTTGCAATATTCATGGCGGTACACAACTAGTGCTCGGTTCGCGACCGCCTGGCTATGACCTCTAGCTCAGCGGCTGCGGCGACAAGCTGGTGCAAGCGGTTACTGCGCCATGAGCTCGAGTTACGACGAGTTGTTGGATGCTTTGGCGACTTTGATGAAGCGGGTAACCCGGAAACTCAGGAACAACATAAAGTGGATGTCGCGAGTTACGAGATGAGATAGCTCGAGCCAAGGAAGAGCGCAGTGAGAATGCTAGGATGGCCATGGAGCAGAGCTGCTTTGGGCGCTCGAACTGCAGTTCATGCAGAGTCCTTCCGCTTACCTTGGATCAAAATGCTTAAGCGCCATCATGAGGAGGAGGCATCAGACCCGTCGCCCATAGAGTTTGAGGCTAGGAACCTTTTAACACGCCTGGGCAGGGACCAATGACCGACCGTGGCAAACCAGGTTGTTCGACACCCATGACGGAGGCGCCGGTTCGAGCGTGATAACCCACAAGTATAGGGGATCGCAATAGTTTTCGAGGTAGAGTATTCAACCCAAATTTATTGATTCGACACAAGGGAGCAAAGAATATTCTCAAGTATTAGAGTTGAGTTGTCAATTCAACCACACTGGATGACAATATCGCAACAAAGTATTTAGTAGCAAAGTAGTATGGAAATGTGATTTGGGGCGGT
>JAHIAM010012612.1:0-25481 GCA_021605205.1 Aegilops longissima
GTGGGGCCCCAAGGGCCTGGTCAAGGGGAGGTGGCGGAGGCCGCAAGGCAACCTCCGGACTCGGGGGCGAGACCCCGGGGGGCTCGCCCGACCCGTCCGGACTCCATACCGGAACCTTCGGGGGTTCAAGTCGCGCGGCCCCTTCGTAGGAAGGGTAAGGCAGGTGTCCTCGTCACGGAGGCCGGATAACTTCTTTGGGTAACGGCCCTCCATGAGAAACCCACTATTATGAGTGTGGTGATCGAAAAGATTCGATCCCCAAGGCGGGTGGAAACTTGTACCAACCTTCTAACGGCTTTGAGGTAAGTTTAGAATATGTAAAATATTAGAAGGCGGTAGCCCATGCTTGTTGGTGTTGGAAAGAAAAGCGGACTAAGGATCTAAAAGATATCTGTGAGAGTCTAACATAAGTATTCAATATCGATTGCGACTTTTTCTTGACCTCTCCCTTGTTGTGGAGGTCGATGCATTGAATAAGAGCCTTGGCGGTCGAACGAGCTTCGTCCTTGCCAAAGCAGCTCGAGGGCGGGAAGGTAAGCAATACCTTATTAAAGAAATACCTTATAGAAAGGGTTGGTTGCAAAAATACAGGAATAGCATGGGTATTGGGGGCCCGAGCAGGTGGCGACCCGAAGGGCGGTTCACGGCCAATCATGGTGCCGCGGAAAGCGGGGGCGGGTGGTGGAAGTGCGGCAAGGCTCGGGCTCTCTTTAAAAACCGAGTTTGGGCGTGACTCGAAACTCGAGTCGAGCTCGCCTCGGCTCTTGGAGTGAAAGCCGCTAGGGGAAAGCCCAAAAAAGCCCTCAAGAAATTGAATCATTAAAGAAGATAGGGCGGGTAGGCATTCTTTATGCAAACAAGCATGTGAAAGTGAATTACCTATTACTTACCCGGTTCGGATCTCGGGAGCATTGCGAATCTACCCGTGGTGTTCGATCTGCGCGTTCTCCGCCAAGGAGGGCTCGGCGGAGAAGGTTTGGTCTCGGTATCTTTGAGGCGGGTTCGTGCCTGCGACCAGTGAAGCGGCTGGTCGAGCTCCTAAGGTCGCCGAGCAGGCCATGAAAGAACCTCATAGTTGGTGTGGCCATTGGAAGCCATGCCAGGAGCTACTTGGGCTAGTGCGGGCTGGTGGCCTTGTCCATGGATTGAAGTCATCAAGGCTCCGTGCATTGAAGGTGCCTCGGCCCTTGCCGTGCTAAAGTGCCTGGGGCAAAATTTGAATCGGAAAGCTTGTGACGACGAACCGAAGGGCAAGGATCATCCAAGCCGAAATGTACTATGAGGCGTCTGAATGGCCTATAGCGGATGAGTGCTCCAAAGATGTAATTTTTGAATAGACTGCATTTGTTATCACATGCGCTGAAAACTTGTTCATATCGCTAAGCAGCAGCTTGTTAATTTAAAATATTACATTACAATGCGGCCGTTTATCAAATTTGAGAGATGGCAAGTCGTTGGCTTCAGCCCCCATGCCACAGTCTTTGGGGTATTCGGGATAAACTTGGCGCTCTTGTTCCCATTCTTGGGTCCATCGAGGGAGGCGCTCAGCATAGCAGGCTCAAGGCAACGGACTTATAGTGCTTGAACACTCTCCTTAGCCATAGAATTCTATAATTTTAAATTTTGGCAGCGCCTAGTATTCGGAAGACCGGAGTTGAGGCTATCACATATGGCGGACAATGCCGACTCCTCGCTCTAAGCGGCATAAGTCTTTAGGGACCCGAAAAACCTCTCGAACAACAACCGGCTCTCGCCTATCATTGGTCAGGTTTAGCTTTCTCCACTGGGTGCTCAACCCAGCTCAGCAGGGCCACAATCGCAGTGGTTCTCCAGCCTATAGCGATATAGACGTGGTACAAAACATGGGGCAGGCAAGCCCAACTATTAACCCAAAGACATGATTGAACCGATGCATATAATGCTATAAGTTAGGTGCCGCACTTGTGAAAGTGTTAGGACTTGTCACACCATGTTTTTGGGTACATAAGCCCCTGGTGTATTGGCATACCAAATTATACAGGTGCAACATGTCATGAAATGAACATATATATAGATAAAGAAAGGAGTTCAATAATAGGCAAAAGCTATGTATTGTTTATTCAAAAAATGCGCAATGAAAGCGAGCGATACAAATAGTCACGATAAGCAAAGGATGGGACTATTTAACATGTCCCCCTCGAGGTTAGCTGCGAGGATGGTATGTAAAACAGGTATAATGCTCGTAGTAGAGACCACTGGACACTTTCGGTAACTTTACGCTTCCACGGCTGTTGCATCGTGAGTTCGGCAATTCTAGTGCGGACATGGCTTAAGAAAGCGGAGTCACAGTAAGAAAAAAGAAAAAAAGAAAAAGAAGCACAATGCAGGGGCCACAGTGCGGTTGAGCCGCGTGCAGGCGTCTTGTGGTGATGCCCTCCTTATGCCCATGGTATCTCGAGGCGTAGTTATATCGCGTAATCTTGGCCGCAATTTCCGAGGGCTGGGGTTGGGGCGGATTACTGGCGTGCTTGGATCATGCGGTGGTCTTGTTGTAGGTTACTCGGGCGCGTTTGGCGATGTCCGGGGCGTTTAGTGGCGGACTCGAGAATTCTTGTGAAGCTTCTTTGCACCTCCGCGCGAGGGCGCCCGTGTGCTCCTCCATTTGGAGAGGCGTTCGGTGTTTCCATTGACCGTGATTACTCCTTGAGGGCTGGCATCTTGAGCTTGAGGTATCGTGGTGCGGCTACGCATTGAACTTTGCAAATCGGTTCGTCCAGCGGTGCGTGAAAGCCCTGAGCAGGACTATGTCGAAGTTAACTCTTAAGCCGGAAGTTATCCGAGGATCGAAGACCACTTAGTGTAGCGAGCCTGTACAATTGGCCTCTACACGGTATGGCGCGCCTTTAAAGGTCGTTTTGTGGGTTTAATCCCAGGGGTCTATGCCCATTTGCGCTGTATCACGATAAGCGGTTGTTGCTACGCCAATCCATCGGGACTCTAGTGAAATTAATCCGTCGATGATTGGGTCGAGAACCAATGCGGCGAATCCGCCATAGCGGATGCTAGTGGGGTGGTCCCTTGATCCAAAGGTGATGAGGCGAAGACCATGGGTTGAACTTGAGGCGTGGCTCCATCAGCGTATCGTCCCTTAGTGCCGCTTCCGGCTCCCTTTTGGGTATGTGGGTTGCGTATATCATGTTCACCGTCCGCACTTGTGTTGACCATACATCCTCTATTGTTGGTAATTTGGGCTCTTCCTCGTCATTGCTATGCAGCCCCTTATCGTTGTTTTGGTAACAAGCTTGCACCTTGTGAACAGCCAACAATCCATGTTGGTGTGGTTGGCTGGTTTTTAAAATTGCCATGTATCTCGCTGGCGATCGAGTATTCAGTCCAAGTTGGGCCGGACACAGGTATTTCTTTTGAATGGCTTCTTCCGGACGGGTTTAGAGCCTCACGAATCCGGCATTCTTCCGTATCTTCACATTATCGCCGTTAATGCGGCGCTTGTTCTTGTTGCGGCCGCGACCTGCGTTCCTATCCTTGGTATCGAACTACGAGTGTTTGGCCAAGTTGTTGCTATGAGCTAGCCAGCTGTCCTCTCTTCATAGCGGGTCATGAGTGTTGTGAGGGCTGCCATGCATTTAAACTTTTCTGTCTAGGTGCCGAGCTAGCCACTCATCGCGGATGTTATGTTTGAAGGCTGCAAGGGCCTCTGCATCAGGACAGATCAACGATTTGATTTTTCTTGGTTAGGAACCGTGTCGAGAATTGGCGGCGATTCTTACGGCTGCTGAATTATATGGCTAAGGTCGCCGATGCGGTGAGTACATATGTGCCATGGAAGTTATCATGGAATGCGACTTCCGGTCGTCCCAACAACCAATTGATTCTGGCGGCAAGCTGTTAAGCCAATGTCGAGCTGGTCCTTTAAGCTTGAGTGGGAGGTATTTGATGGCGTGTAGATCATCGCGGGGCCATGTGGATATGGAGGAGGTAGTCCTCGATCCAAACCGCATGATCTGTTGTGCCATCGTATGATTCGATGTTTACGGGTTTGAAACCCTCGGGGATTTGATGATCCACTACTTCATCATGAAGCATAGTGGGTGTCTTGGCGCTCTGTATTGGGCTATATCACGGCGCAACTCAAATGAGCTTGTCTCTTGTGTTCGGCCCGGCGGAGTTCTGTATCGGCGTGGCCGTTATCATCCGCGATGTGGTAGGGCATACCCGATCCGTGGATCGATCTTGTTTGCCTTGTCCTCAATATGTCTACTTGGGTCTGGCGCGTTTCCCGTGCCTTGGTCGGCGTGGCGAAGTGCGGCTTGAATGGAGGTCTAGAGGCCTCTGTAGTGACCAGGGTGGCGATGACCGCATCATCTTGTTGAGTGATGTAGTTTGGGTCTGCTTCCTCTAGCTGGGGTAGCAGCCTGCATTTCAGTATATCTCTTGGAGGCGTTAGGTTCATACTCTTGGCTGCAAGGACTTGATCCATTTGTCAGCTAACAAGTCTTAGTCATCTAAAGCGCTACTTTTTTGAGCTGCTTGCAGTGGCCAGCCTGCGTTTAAGCCCCAGCTCCATTCGTGGAGTCCTCGAGCACGACAAATTAAATGCGTCGTCGAGGCTTGCCTCATCTTGAAAGGAGGCATATAATTATCGTCCTCCACCTCCCCTGCTTTGCTCTATCATGAGGGGCTTCTCTGTCTGAATCACAGAGGGGGTTGTCTTGACCTTTGTAAATTGTTATTATCTCCGTGCGGAATCACCGTATTCTTTGTGGCGGGATTTAGAAGGCGCCCGGCCCCAGCCTTGGCGCATGGGCTGCTTCTTGGAGGGTCATCCTCCGTTGTTCCATCGCCGTTCCCATCTTTTGGGGTGTCCACCATGTATCGTCGTGTAGCGAGTGGCCTTCCGGTGCCTTGGCTGGTTCTTAGTAAATCTCCGGCATCGTCGTCCATCGTCAATGTCTTGGAGTGAAGCATATCGGTTAAATCATCGGATGGCTACAAAGTGGGTGGTGGGTGGGCGTTGAATTTCTTCGTCGCATCCAGCAACCTTCAAACGTAGTCGGCCGGGGCTCTCGATAAAGAGAGACTTTAGTGAATTCAGGATGTCGCCAAAGGCGAGTCTTGAAAGATGTCATGACGATGAACTCCATAACGGCCCAATCAGTTCTATTGGCGAAGCGCTGAGGGGTTCAGTCCGGCACCTAGTGTCGGTCGCCATAAAGACAGGGATGGAGTTGGCTCAATCACCGTAGATCGTAGCCCAGTAGGTGTCCAACCACTGATCCTCGTCGGCGGAGTCGGCTCGAAACTAAGGGTCGGGAGGCGGGCGCTAATCTTGACTTCGGAGACAACTGATGGCGGAGAGCTAGATTGTGCCCGCCCGGGCAGTTGACGGCAGCTGTATTTCGAATCCCGAAAGATCAAATCTCCAGCGGACATCGGCGTATAGTTCAAGCTTCCAATCTGACACGATGGCGGGCGTAGCTTTCAATCTGCTCCGGATGGCCTGGCGAATTGGCTGCGTGCAAAACCAGCGAATCTGAAGATCTGTCCAGGGAAAAAAATCTCACCACGGACTGCGTGTTCTTAGATGATGATTGGAAGAGCCATCGGGCCTATAGGTGACGACCACGGAGGAACTGTCAGTAAAGCACCAATGTCGATTGTCAAAACCGGCGGATCTCGGGTAGGGGAGGTCCCGGTATGTCGTCTAGGCGGATGGTAACAGAGGAGACAAGGGACACGATGTTTTTACCCGGAGTTCAGGGCCATCTCGGTGGAGGTAATACCCTACTCACCCGCATTAATATTGATGATATGGGTAGTACAAGAGTAGATCTACCACGAGATTAGAGGCTAAACCCTAGAAGCTAGCCTATGGTATGATTGTTGTTAAGTCCTCGGACTAAAACCCTCCGGTTTATATAGACACCGGATAGGGTTACGGTTACCACGAGTCGGTTACAATGGTAGGAGATCTACATATCCGTATCGCCAAGCTTGCCTTCCACGCCAAGGAAAGTTCCATCCGGACGGGACAAAGTCTTCAATCTTGTATCTTCATAGTCCGAGTCCGGACCAGCGGTGATAGTTATTATGTCGGACACCCCCTAATCCAGGACTCCCTCGCTTGCCCTTCTCGTGATTTGCTTGTCCAAGATCATCTTTAAAAGTGGACTTGTCATGGGTCCCATCCATTTCGGTGATAAGCAAAAGTCATCCATTGCGTTGTCTTCAACAAGGAAGTCCATCATCCATCCTAGATCGACTATGCAATTCCTTGAGCTCTTTGAGACGATCAATTGTAAAGTGCCTTAAGCTGGTATGAAGAGTTTCAATGATCTATGGATCAAAAGTAATTCTTTTAGCCATAAGGGAGCAGTTCAATAGTCACCTTTCCAAGGTGCCCGTTCACGGGATCATGGCAATTATTTCCTCGCCACCTTGACACCATCCACCATCTTTCCAAGCGTGGAATTGTTGCCCACAAATCAAACCCGTCGTTTGTTCTTCCATCCCTCTCGATGAGTTTTGTGTCTCAACTCAAGATGTTTCAACATCTCATTCATGAGTTGAGATTGTATAGTTCGATCTTTGAGAAGATCAATCCTAGTAGAGTTCCTTTCCGTCGTCTGTGGCGTGGATGAAGATCTCAAGCGAACATGTCAAGATCAGCGTATGCAACAAATCAACAACCTTATGAGGTGCAGCGTGGATCGTGAAGATTGTGTTTGTCTTGTGCCCCTCGTCTTCTTACCTCCGTCTTGAATCTCGGGGACGAGATTCTTGTTTAGTAAGAGGGTGAGTTGTAACAACCCTAGAGTTTGCTTGTAACTAGTGGCATTGCATCCATGCATCATGTTTAAATTTCATGAAACTTGAAATGAGGATTGATCAAGCCCTAGCACCAAATGAATTCAACTAGGTTCAATAAAAAATATTTTAAATGATCCCAAATGCCCTTTAGAAAAGTTCATGATTTTTTGTCAAAGGTGAAAACCTCACGAAAAGTCATGCACATATATCTAGGCCATTACGGTTTCTGAATTAAATCATATAGTATTTGCATTTGGGCATTTAAATGCTATAAAATATTTTAAATGCTCAAATAATCATAAACTAAAATGTTTCTTGTTGGATATATTCTAAACAATAGCCATGATTAGTTTCATGATTTTTGAAAATGTACTGGCATTTTAATAAAGCACTGAAGTTACAAAAATAATAGAAAAGGAAATAATAAAAAGAAGGAACTTACAGCAAAGCCACACTGGCCAAGAGCTTGTAGCAGCCAATTGGCCAAAGCCCAGACCAACCAGGGCTCCTCCTGTAGTCTTCCACCTCCTGCCGGATGGCAGGGAGGCGTGTCAACGCCATGCACGCCTGCAGCGCCTGGCCACCACCTCACCTTGCCGCTTCCCCCTCGTCATACTGGACCTCCCCTCTTGACGCCATGCACCCCCCTAGCGCCCCTCTCTCACGGACCCCTCCTCCTCCTCGCTCTCCCCTCCCTCTCTCTCACCCGAAGCGCTTTGAGGCGCCCGCTCGCCCAGTAGCCATGACCACCGTACCCCTCGTCCCGTGGCCGTGCCCAGCAGCTACTGTCGATGTCTTCCACATCCCCAAGCCCGAAGGAAGCAGGCAGGAGGCTTTGCCGTCATCCAACGTCCTCGTCTTCTTGTTGGCGCCCGGGAGATCGTCTTGATCGATTCGTCGGCTTGAAATCAAAATCCCAGGCGCTGACCTTCTCTACCGCATCCCTGAGCTCCTACACTTTTCCCGTGCTGCCCCCTCTTCCCGCCCTCTAACGCAACCCGCCATGGCCGAGCACTTGCTGCCCCCGCGGCTGAAGCCATCGCTCCTTACGCCCGATCCACCAACCCAAGCATGGAGTCGTGCTCCGGGTTCTCAAAGAACGCCGCGCCTCGAACTCAGCCTTCGTCTGCACCGTGGCCCTCGCACCCATACAAGCCGCAGCTGCACCGCCATGGAACTTCGGCGCTGTCGGCGTTCTCGGCCACCTAGCATCGCTGAGGCCACCAACCGTAGCGCCTCCTTGCTCCGGTTCCAATGCGCCCAGCTAGCGCGAGCTCCGTCGCGCGGAGTTGGCCGGACGAAGGCGGCGCCGCCCGCGCGTCCTGGTTACGCCCGGTGATTGCAACAATGAGGGTTAATCACCCCACTAACTAAGCCCCTATGCCCGCGGCGGCCCGGCCCCACGGCTTATTAAACCACTAACCAAACTAGTTGGGCTTAACTTAATCTGATGGACCCAGCGTCCGATTGACCCTCTTGGCGTGGCCGTTGACCAGAGCCCACTTATGTTGACACTAACAGCCACTGGGTCACGACCGGTGGACCCTTGGTCGAGTTTGACCTGGACCCAGTCGATTGACCTGAGTGGCGTCACCGCGGCGTTAGGCTCATTTGATAAGTCATTTCTGGATTAAATTTAATTCAGGAAATTCGGAAATTGTATAAACTTCTAAAATCCTTAGAAATTCAACCGGCTTTCAGAATGAAATAAATTATATATGAAAATGATCAGAAAAATGCAATCTATCCATATGTACCATTTTTCATGCATGTTAGAACAACTGTAATATTGCTGTTTAGGTGAAACAAGTTAATGCACTAATATGACCTCTTAAAATGGGTTTGCATTTGAATCTTTGGTTCAAATGGACTCATCTCAATCTATTCTAGCTTGCATTAGCCCAAAACACATTCATATTTCCATGTCATAGCATGCATCATATTGTGCATTGCATTGATCGTGTTCTTCTCTGTTTGCGGTGTTGTTCCCCCTGGTAAACATTGTCTGCAGAAGCGTTGTGATCGTTGACAGCGATGAAGACTCAATGCTATCTTTAGAAGTGCGAGGCAAGCAAAACCCCTTTGTTCATTCGATACAATCCCACTCTCTACGCTCCTGCTCTCTTTTACTGCATTAGGACAACAATGATTCATCTGTTACTTCTTTGCGGTAGTTGAACCCCTTTATCCTCTTGCATGACTGTCATTGCCACGGTAAATAGATGAAACCCACTAGCATGAGTAGGAGTTGTTTGAGCCACGATGTGCCTACTCATTCATGCTTGTTTGTCATACTGCTACTGCTTAGAGTTGAGTGGGTACATGATTCATCGAGGATGAATCGGGAGTGTGTGAACATGTCCCTCTTGTTGAGAGAGCTAAGTGTGTGAACACGATTTGGTAAAGAGTATCGGTGAGAGGCCATGTAGGAGTACATGGTGGGCTGTCTCATTGAAGCCGTCCTCAGGAACTGAGTTTTGTGTTTGTGATCCATGACTAGTTACTACCACGCATTGGAATGCTTAAGTGCCCCTCTTGACTTCTTAACCACCCTTGTCCTCTATCCGGGGAATTGCAAGTAGTTTTACGGTGTTTGTAGTATCTTTGGAGGCCTTGGGCAGTGCTGACCCGAGGGTGGGCTGTGATGCAGTAGGCCACGTGGCCGGAGTATGCAGGACGCCCGTTTAGTGTCCTTGGAACCCTGCACACATCGTTCGGGGCAGTATGTAGAAACCTCGGCGGACTCCTGCGGATGGAACACGAATAGGCGATAACCTGGACTAGAGACTTGAGTGTTTAGGTAGGTTGTGGCCGACACCCTCGCTGGGCTTCGCTTGAAGGTTGCAGCAGTACATGTCGATATGCAGGCGATAAGTGTTGAGCGTGTGTGAAGAAGTACACCCTGGCGGGGTTATCATCATCTATTAGAATAGCCGTGTCATGCGGTAAAGGACTTCACGGGTTGCACAGCAGTTCATAGACAAGTGAAAGTGGATGCTCTAAAATCGCCAAGATAGCGTGAGTGCTATGGATAGGCGTTCTCATAGGGTAGACGGGAGGCGGATCCATAGTGGTGTATTGATATAGTGAATATGTGGACTCATGTGCGCCACCTCAAAAGTTACTTGCGGTCATAGTTGAGGATAGCCACGAGTCAAAGTTGGATTCTGCGGTCAAACTCCACCACCCACTTTATTGATATTGATGCATATGTAGTGTTGGGGATACAACTACGGATGTGAACACCATTGGAGGGCGGTTTACCTAAATCGCGTGATCCGACCCATATGGAAGCACGGAGCCCAAAAGGAATTAAGATCCATACATGTAAACCGCCCTAATCTTTGTAACTTGTATTTAAAGACAAGAAAGGAGAAACCAAGCGGACTCTTGTATGGAGCGGATTGGGATCTATAAGCCGTAGGCGTCAACCCGATGTATATAAGGGGCGACCGGCGGCGGAGTTAAGACGGAAGAGATTCGAGGCTAAGAGCAAAGCTATTGCTCCTAAATTGCGAATCATATCAATCACACCTGGCGGACGTGAGTTTTTACCTTCATCGAAGGGCGAACCAATATAATTCCCATGTCTTGTGTCCGCATTAACCCTCTAGGTTAACCCGTGCGATGGCCTACTGCGACTAAGTCCTTTCGCGAGGACATCTGCCGTGACAATTCCGCGACGGTTAAGGGCCCACCGTGGGGCTATCGCATGATGGTTTGATGATCTTAGGGAGGCAAGTTCGGAAGGATTGAAGGAAGCTATCTGATGAAGCGGAGGATGACTAAAAAGTCGTCGGCAAACTCTATCGACAGATGCTTGATTTGGGGCCCAGGCGGCTCGGTTGAGTATGGTGCGGGTCCCCTTGGCGGCATACCGTGTTCGCCGGCAAGATTGGTAGTCAGAACAGGCGGACGTCTGCAACGACCTCGTCGAAGCGGCTCAGCGAGGCGAAGAAACCCTGCCCTAGCTGAACCGGTGATTCAAGCGTGTTTTAGTGGGAGTCATCCACGGAGGATTCTGGCCGGATCGATGTGCTGGCAAACCGCCGTTTACTCGGCGGCGAATCGCCAAATCGGGCGGAGGTCTTTATGCAACTGCAGGTTGGCAGATCGAGGCTGTTCCGGCCGGTGGAAGTGTTCGGACCCCTCGATCTACCCAACGGGTTAAGTCTTCATAGGCGATGCGAGGCGCTTCACTCTTCGACATGGCGCCCTGATGCGCCGGTTCACAGCGATGATGGCAGCGAGGCGAGGCCTGTCGTCCACCGGCTCAAGTGTTATCGAGCTTTTAAGCGCGTGGCGGTGCTCGCCAGCGAAGCTAATCCGCGGATCGGGACATACACAGCGCAGAGATTGCAAAGGTGAGAGCAGATCACTAAAGCTAAGCGGACTGGCGGCGCGGACGAGCGGATGGCGATGGGCAGCGCTTTGGATCACGCAGGCTTATAAACTCGAGCTGGACGAGTGCATCCGCGAAGTCATGAAAAGGAAAGTCCGTTGCCTTGAGTTTTGAGGTAGGGAGCTTTTCAATACCGAGGCGGGAACGATAATCCGCGGCTGTTGGTGAACGCGGCGGAAACACACAGGCGGCGCGCGTTCAGCCTCGTCGGTGGATCTGCGCCATCATACCGGTCGCCCGGACCTTGCGAACACCTCGGGTCACTACTCAACCCGATGGATAATCTTGTGGCGGCTGCGGCGGCACGGTTGGGCGATTCCCATTGAAGCGATTCACCCTGACGGTAAAGACCCGCGGGTTAAGGAGCTCCTCGGGCGGCCACAGCTCACGGGAAGCTTACTCGTATAGTCGGGATCGGATCCTCCACCCCCGCGAGCGGAGTTATAAGCCAGCGTCGGCAGAACCGGCCGTATCAAGCAATCTGCGTGGTCCGCCTCGCGGCAACAATCCGCGGCGGCTTTGAAGATGCTTAAGTGGTAGTGGACCGCGCCCGGGGTGCGTGGGAAGCCGAGTTAGCGCAAAGTAGAAGATCATCCGGCTGCGCTGATTCGGCACAACCATCTTGAGCGGGGGTGGCGTCGGCTCTTTAGAAGTGCCTTACTCGTCCCGCTTTTCAGCGTCGCTTGCCCAAAGTTTCAAGGGGCCCGCGGGTGCCAAATTATCTTGCCGACTTGGCTCCGAGCATGGATGAAAGCTCTGAGATAGCCATGGAGATCTGGGCGTGGATGAAACAGCATGTGCAAAGTACTTCACAATGATCTTTGATCTTGCCGGACTTGGTTGAAAAACTTGCAGCCGACTCTATCAACTCGTGGACACGATTGAGAACCAGTTCATCAAAATTTCAAAGACACCTGTAAACAGCCCATATACATGGTGATCTGGCGACTGCGTCCGGTGGACGGAGAGTCTACAACCCATTGAGTGCGCCGTGTCTCGAAGTTTACATTCTTGGACGGATCAACCCTGGTTCGCGATCATGACCTTGGAAGCCAATTGCGGTTCGAGCCATTGAAGCTGAAGCTGGAGTGCATGAGCGTTTTGTCATGACATGGGCACTCTAATGGGCGTTTTAGTAAAATGCGCTGATTACGATAGTACCAAGGATCTGAAGGAGAATGATGAAGTGGAAGGGAAAGCGAGCAGCAATTCCGGGAGCAGCCCGAAGCGATCGGCGGGCAATGGAGGCACAAGCGTAAAGTGAGCGGCAACATGGGCTTGGCCAACACCAGCGTCACGGGACAAGGTCGGCGGCGCGGGTAAGCAGATCAAACCGGGGTCTGGCAGGATCGTTTGAACTTCATATTAAATCAACCTTGTCCGAAGCACGGGCGAAGGGAGGTGGCGAACCACCTTTGGAAGGATTGTTATATTATGCAGGAGTTTAAAAACTCCAACTCTTTCGGTATGATCAAGGGATCCGGTAGTTCGGTTCGCTCAAGATTCTGGCGGAGAAATTCGGCCGGATTCGGTGGTAATCCGGGAAGGCAAAACATCGAATAATCAAGTGTCAGAACAGAGAACCAAGGGGCTACAATCAACAACAGCGAAGTCGGGTTATCGAGCAATCCAAAGCAATTGAATGGCGGACGATACCACGTCTTTACCACCAGCTTGGACCGCGAGATCGGAAACTTGACGGGCGGTCGGTGTTGTTGAACGGCTGCGCCCATTACCTCGCTGGTCCGAGCAGCCCGATTGTGTGGGCGAGAGGACCATCCTCGGGTTTACAATCCGGGTCGATTAACCCTGGTGGTGGCACCCGGTTGGCGGAATACAAGTTTACCAAGGTTCTTATGGATGGAGGCAGCATCAACATCACTGTACTCGAAACTTTCCGGCGGATGGGGTTAACAGATAGGCATATCGGCCATCATGCGGTATTTCACGGTGGTGCACAGTAAGTCGGCATACCGGTCGGTAAAATAGACAGGAGGTAACCTTTGGGCGAGCATGACTCGAAGCGAAGCGTTGACATTTGAGGTGGTGAAAATTCAAAGCCCTTACCGCGCCCTCTTTGGGCGGCGGCTTATCACTAAGTTCATTGCGGCCTGTTATGTTTACTACGGCTGAAAATGCGGTCACAAAGGAACAATAACGGTTCATAGGAGCCGCGATGCTTCTGAGTGCGAGGAAGGTGATGCGGCTACCTTGATCGGTTTGTTACGGAGGAGTTAAAGTATTATAAGGATAATGTTGATCCGGCGGATATGACCCCTTTGAAAGCCAACTCTGAGCATGATCCGGACTTGAAGTTCAAATCGTGGTGAGGCGGCTTGTTGATTTTGTGCGGCGAGTCATCAAGCAGTTCACCATCGGTGCCAACCTGGATCCTAAATAGGAAAGCGCGCTCATGAGAGTTCATCCGTGAGAATCGGGACATTTTGCATGGAAACCGACATGCCGGTGTAAGGGGAACTCGGCGAGCACACTCTTAATGGATCCGAAATGGCTGGTAAAATTTCTTCGCCCGGTTTAACGAGAAGGCGCAAGGCCATCGGAGAAAGTGCTAGTTTTTGGCAGCGAGGTTTATCGTTGAAGTCTTTACAGGTGGCTTGCTAATCGGTGTTGGTCCTTAAGAAAAATGGCACTTGGCGCGTGCGTGGATTACGAGATCTTAACAAAGCTTGTCCGGCGGATCCTTCGCCCTCCCGCATTGACGGATCATTGATGGCGGCGGGTTGTGGCGTTGAGCTTTTGGATCGTATTCTGGTTATCATCAGTTAAGATGGCGGTTAAAGACCAGGAAGAGCGGTTATCACCCCTTTGGAGCCTTACGCTTTATGTGTCCATGCCTTTTGGGCTCAAGGCGCCCAAACAACTTATCGGCGTTCGTCTGATTGTTGCATGAACGAGATCGGCGTAATGTACGCGCCTATGTGGATGATATCGTGGTGAAATCAAGGCGAAGGAAACATTGATTGAGGACTTAAAAAACCTTTGACAACTTAGGTTGTACAAGATGATGCTCAACCCGGCCAAGTCGTCTTTGGTGTTCAGCGGCAAATTGTTAGGTTTTCGTGTCCAGCGGGATTGAGGCTAATCAGGAAGATTACAGCTATCACCTCCTTAGCTAAGCCAAAGTGCATCAATGATGTTCAGCGTTTGGCAGGCGGATTACTGCGCTAAGCGGTTTATCGATCGCCTAGGAGAAGGCTATCCTTTATGCGAGATCTTTGAAGAAGGCGGATCAATTCGTTTGGAGCCAGGCTTGCGATGAGGCATTGGAGGATCTAAGCGGCAGGTACCAACCCTTTGTTCTTGCACCCTATTGACGAGGACGCTCTGTTATATATTCTTGCTAATGCGGGCAGTGAGTGTAGCCATTGTGGTGGAAGCGCAAGGAGGCGGGGAAAGGTATCCGGTTCAGCGGCGATTTACTACATCAGCGAGTTCTCATCGAATCAAAACAAAGTATCCACATTGGCGAAAATTTGGTATGTGGAGTTTTTATCTAACCGGGCTGACAATATTTCAAGGGCACCCCATCACGATTGGTCAGCTGGCTCCTTTAGCGATATCATCTTGAACGGGAAGCAAGCGGCGGATTGCTAAGTGGGCTGAGCTTGGGCATACGGTTTAAAAGTATATGCCCCAGGGGCTGACCATAAAGTCGAGCACTTGTGGATTTCATTAATGATTGGGCCGAAGTTGCAAGCACCGAGGCTTGGATCACACCTATTGGACCATCCATTTTGATGGGTCGAGCCCGGATTGGAGGAGCTCGGGGCTGGAGTCATTAACTACGAGGTGACAAGTTCTGTATGTTCTCCGTCTAATGTTCCTTGTACTAACAATGCAGTGAGTATGAAGCTTTGCTCCATGGTCTCGGATGGCCAAGAAATGAATCTCGTGGGTTAAATGCTTTGGTGACTCGGACTTGGTGGCCCAGCAAGTATCCGGTGCCAGGACTCAAAGATCCACTCATGTGCGTGCCGTCAAGAGTGGATGTTGCAGGACATTTAAGATGTCGGTGGACCATGTGGATCGTCGGAAGAGCAGGCGGTGATGCTTTGAGCAGTGGGTTCAGTAAGCGGTCCACGCCCGCGTTTTTCTTGATGTGCTGCACAAACCGTCGGTTAAACTCCTGATGAAATTGATTTGGCTATACGATCCGGGAGGCTCAATTGGTGGCGGCCTTGCATGTCATTCGGTTGGGCGGCTCCCTTATTTGGCATACATGAACGGGCGAGTTACGGAGGATGAGGCGTTGGCCCGGCGAATCGTTAACGGTCTAAGTCTATGACATTGTTAATGGCGAGTTGCACCGTCGCGATTATTATCGAGGGTGTTTCAGCGTTGTGTGTCCCTGAAGAGGCTGTGAATATGCGAGAGATTCATGAAGGGATTGTGGTCACTACGCCGGTTCAAAGTCCACAGTGGCCAAAGCATTCCGCCATGGTTTCTATTGGTTGACCGCCCATGCTGATCACGGAGGATTTGGTCGGAGCGATGTGGTTGCCAAAAGTTCTCAGGCGTGCTCATGTGCGTGCAAAATTGAGGATGATTCAATTACTTGGCCATTTGCGACTTGGGGGCTGGATATGGTTGGACCTTTCAAAAGGTCCAAGGATAAAAACCCACACTGTGGTGGCGGTGGATAGTTACCAAGTGGGTGGAGGAACACATTGCAAGTGTGATCGTACGGCGGTTCAGTTCATCAAGCGGGTGATTTTCGGTTTGGGTTTCCACCACAGTATCATCACGGACAATGGCGCAATTTATCCAAAGGAGCTATGAAGGAATTTTGTGAGCGAGGCACATCCGACGATGTTTCTTACATAGCCACCCTCAATGGTCAAAGCGGAACGAGCTAATCGAAATTTTGAAGGGTATCAAACCCGACATGGTCCCTTTAGAGAGGGCCTTGGGTTGTTAGGTGGAAGATACCATCGGTGATATGGAGTATAAACACTACTAACCGATCCACTTGGATATCGCCGTTCTTTATGATCTATGGGCGAGGAGGGTTCTTCCCGATGATATCGTCGACTTCGCCCAGTAGCTGTTGGGAGCGATAGTAATTTCAAAAATTTTCCTCACGATCACGCAGACCATGGTGATGCATAGCAACGAGATGAGAGTGTTGTCTCGTACCCTCGTGGACCAGCAGCGAGCGTTGGCCATAGCGTGAAGTAGTCGTACTTCTTCGATCAACGATCCAAAGTACGAGCGTCGGCACCTCCGAGTTCTGCACACGTTCATTCGATGGCGTCCCTCGAACTCCGATCAGCGGCGTTTATCACCCTTTTGGAGCCTTACGCTATGTGTCCATGCCTTTTGGGCTCAAAGCGCCCAAGCAACTTATCAGCGTTGCGTCAGAATTGTTTGCATGAACAGATCGGCCGTAATGTACGCGCTATGTGGATGATATCGTGGTGAAATCAAGGCAGAAGAAACATTGATTGAGGACTTAAAGAAACCTTTGACAACTTGCGGGTGTACAAGATGATGCTCAACCCGGCCAAGTCGTCTTTGGTGTTCGGCGGGCAAATTGTTGGGTTTTCTCGTGTCCAACAAGGATTGAGGCTAATCCGGAGAAGATTACAGCTATCACCTCCTTAGCTAAGCCAAAGTGCATCAATGATGTTCAGCGTTTGGCAGGCGGATTACTGCGCTAAGCGGTTTATCGATCGCCTAGGAGAAGGCTATCCTTTATACGAGATCTTTGAAGAGGCGGATCAATTCGTTTGGAGCTCGGCTCTTGATGAGGCATTGGAGGATCTAAAGCGGCGGCTTGGCAACCCTTTGTTCTTGCTGCCCCTATTGACGAGGAGCCGCTCTGTTATATGTTGCTTTGCTAATGCGAGGCGGTGAGTGTAGCCATTGTGGTGGAAGCGCAAGGAGGCGAGGGAAGGAGTATCCGGTTGTTGACGATTTACTACATCGTTGAGTTCTCATCGAATCAAAACAAAAGTATCCACATTGGCGAAGCTGGTATATGGAGTTTTTATGCAAGCGGAAGCTGAAACAATATTTCCAAGGGCACCCCATCACGGTGGTATTCGGCTCCTTTAGGCGATATCATCTTGAACAGGGAAGCAACTGGCGGATTGCTAAGTGGGCTATAGAGCTTGGGCGCGGTTTAAAGTATGTGCCCGGACGGCCATAAAGTCTCGAGCACTTGTGGATTTCATTAATGATTGGGCGAAGTTGCAAGCACCGGAGGAGAAGCGGATCACACCTATTGGACCATCCATTTGATGGGTCCGAGGCAGATTGGAGGGCTCGAAATTTGGAGTCGTATTAACTTCCCCACGAGGTGACAAGTTCTGTTATGTTCTCCGTCTAATGTTCCTTGTACTAACAATGCAGTGAGTATGAAGCTTTGCTCCATGGTCTCCGGATGGCCAGAAATGAATCTCAGCCGGCTTAAATGCTTTGGTGACTTCGGACTTGGTGGCCCGGCAAGTATCCGGTGCCAGGACTCAAAGATCCACTCATGGCTGCATACCGTCGGGAAGTGGATGTTGTTGCAGGACATTTCAAAGGATGTCAGGTGGACCATGTGGATCGTCGGAAGAAGCGAAAGCGGTGATGCTTTGAGCGGCTGGGTTCCCGGCGTAAACGGTCCATAGCGTTTTCCTTGATGTGCTGCACAAACCGTCGGTTAAGCTCCTGATGAAATTGATTTGGCTATCCGATCCGGAGGCTCAATTGGTGGCGGCCTTGCATGTCATTCGGATTGGGCGCTCCTTATTTGGCATACATGAACGAGGCGAGTTACGGGAGGATGAGGCGTTGGCCCGGCGGATCGTTCGGCGGTCTAAGTCTATGACCATTGTTAATGGCGAGTTGCACCGTCGCGATGTCGAGGGTGTTTCAGCGTTGTGTGTCCCCTGAAGAGGCTGTGAGATATTCGAGAGATTCATGAAGGGATTGTGGTCTGCGCGGTTCAAAATCACTGTGGCCAAAAGCATTCCGCCATGGTTTCTATTGGTTGACCGCCCATCTGATCACGGAGGATTTGGTCGAACGATGTGCGGTTGCCAAAAGTTCTCGAGGCGTGCTCATGTGCAGCCAAGAATTGAGATGATTCAATTACTTGGCCATTTGCGACTTGGGGCTGGATATGGTTGGACCTTTCAAAAGGTCAAGGATAAAGACCCACCTGTTGGTGGCGGTGGATAAGTTTACCAAGTGGGTCGGCGCGGAACACTGTTAGCAAGTGTGATGCAGCCACGGCGGTTCGATTCATCAAGCGGGTGATTTTCGGTTTGGGTTTCCACGATATCATCACGGACAATGGCACCAATTTATCCAAGAGAGCTATGAAGGAATTTTGTGAGCGAGCACATCCGACGATGTTTCTTCGTAGCCACCCGCAATCCAATGGTCAGCGAACGAGCTAATCAGGAAATTTTGAAGGGTATCAAACCCGGCTTATGGTCCCTTTAGAAGGGCGGCGGGTTGTTGAGTGGAAGAGCTACCATCGGTGATATGGAGTATAACACTACCCCCAACCGATCCACTTGGATATCGCGTTCTTTATGATCTATGGAAGCGGGCGGTTCTTCCCGATGATATCCGTCACGACTCGCTTGAGTAGTGTTGGGAAACGTAGTAATTTCAAAAATTTTCCTCACGATCCATAAGACCATGGTGATGCATAGCAGAGATGAGAGTGTTGTCTCGTACCCTCGTAGACCAGCAGCGAAGCGTTGGCCTTAGCGTAGAGGAAGTAGTCGTACTTCTTCGATCCAACGATCAAGTGCCGAGCGTCGACACCTCCGAGTTACGCACCGTTCAGCTCGATGGCGTCCCTCGAACTCCGATCCAGCGAGTGTTGAGGAGAGAGTTTAAATCGACCTGACGGCGTGGTGGCGATGATGATGTTCCGCCGGCAGGGGCTTCGCCTAAGCTCCATAGCGGTATATTCGAGGTGTAGTTTGGTGGAAGGGGCACCGCACACGGCTAAGGAAGCGATCTCAATGATCAACTTGTGTGTCATGGGGTGCCCTGCCTTTTGTATATAAAGGAGGGAAGGGGAGGGGCTGGCGGCCACCTATGGCTGCGCACAGGAGTCCTACTCCCAGGTAGTAGATTCCCCCAATCCTAGTCCAACTAGGGTTTGACCAAGGGGAGAGGGAGAGAGGGGGCGCCACCCCCTTCTCCTAATCCTAATAGGACTAGGGAAGGGGGAAAGGCTGCGGCCAGCATATGGCCCCCTTTTCTCTTTCCCCTTAAGGCCCATCAAGGCCCATTGACTCCCCGGGAGGTTTCGGTAACCCCCCGGTACTCGGTAAAATTCCCAATTTCACCGGGTGATTCGGAATCAAACATAGGCTTCCAATATATCAATCTTTATGTCTCGACCATTTGAGACTCCTCGTCATGTCCGTGATCTCATCAGGACTCGAACAACCTTGGTACATCAATATCATATAAACTCATAATAAGCATCACCGAAACGTTAAGCGTGCGGACCCTACGGGTTCGAGAACTATGTGAACATGGCCGAGACACCTCTCGGTCAATAACCAATAAGCGGGACCTGGATGCCCATATTGGCTCCTACATATTCTCTGAAGATCTTTATCGGTCGGACCGCATAACAACATCGTTGTTCCTTTGTCATCGGTATGTTACTTGCCGAGATTCGATCGTGGGTATCAATACCTAGTTCAATCTCGTTCTTGGCAAGTCTCTTTTCTCGTTCAGTAATACATCATCTCACAACTAACACATTTAGTTGCAATGCTTGCAAGGCTTATGTGATGTGCATTACAAGAGGGCGAAGATACCTCTCAGAGCAATCGGATGACAAATCCTAATCTCGAAATATGCCAACCCAACATGTACCTTCGGAGACACATAATGTACCTTTATAATCACCCGATTCGTTGTGACGTTTGGTAGCACCAAAGTGTTCCTCGGGCAAGCGGGAGTTGCATAATCTCATAGTCATAGGAACATGTATAAGTCATGAAGAAAAGCACTAGCAACAAACTATACGATCGGTGCTATGCTAATGGAATGGGTCATGTCAATCAGATCATTCAACCAATGATGTGATCCCATTAATCAAATAACAACTCCTTGTTCATGGTTAGGAAACATAACCATCTTTGATTAACGAGCTAGTCAAGTAGAGGCATACTAGTGACACTCTGTAGGTTTATGTATTCACACATGTATTATGTTTCGGTTAATACAATTCTAGCATGAATAATAAACATTTATCATGATATAAGGAAATAAATAATAACATTTATTATTGCCTCTAGGGCATATTTCCTTGAGTCTCCCACTTGCACTAAGTCAATAATCTAGATTACGATAATGATTCTAACACCCATGGAGTCTTGGTGCTGATCATGTTTTGCTCGTGGAAGAGGCTTAGTCAGCAGTGCAACATTCAGATCCGTATGTATCTTGCATATCTCTATGTCTCCCACTGGACCAAATCCGGATGGAGTTAGGCGTCTTTGATGTGCTTGGTTCTCTTGTGAAATCTGGATTCCTTTGCCAAGGCAATTGCACGATATTGTCACAAAGATTTTCATTGGACCCGATACACTAGGTACAACACCTAGATCGGATATGAACTCCTTCATCGAGACTCCTTCATTAGCTGCTTCGAAGCAGCTATGTACTCAACTTCACATGTAGATCCATAGCGGCGCTTTGTTTGGAACTGCACCAATGACAGCTCCACCGTTTAATGTAAATCATTATCCGGTTTGCGATTTAGAATCGTCGGATCAGTGTCAAAACTTACATCGGCGTAACCGTTCTGACGAGCTCTTTGTCACCGCCATAAATGAAACATATCCTTAGTTCTTCTCAAGTACTTAAGGATGTTCTTGACCGCTGTCGATGATCCACTCTGGATTACTTTGGTACTGCTGCTAAACTTACTGACAAGGCACACATCGGTCTGGTACACAGCATTGCATACATGATAGAGCCTATGGCTGAAGCATAGAACATCTTTCATTTCTCTCTATCTTCTGCGGTGGTGGGGCATTGAGTCTTACTCAATTTCACACCTTATAATACCGGCAAGAACCCTTTCTTTGCGATCCATTTGAACTTTTCAAAACTTTATCAAGGTATGTGCTTTGTGAAAGTCCTATTAAGCGTCTTGATCTATCTCTATAGATCTTAATGCCCAATATATAAGCAGCTTCACCGAGGTCTTTCATCGAAAAACTTTTATTCAAGTATCCCTTTATGCTATCGAGAAATTCTATATCATTTCCGATCAATAATATGTCATCCACATATAATATCGGGAATGCTCTGAGCTCCCTCACTTTCTTGTAAATCGAGGCTTCTCCAAAAGTGCATATAAAACCAAATCTTTGATCACACTATCAAAGCGTTTATTCCAACTCCGAGAGGCTTGCACCAGTCCATAAATGGATCATTGGAGCTTGCACACTTTGTTAGCTCCTTTGGATCGACAAAACCTTGGTTGCATCATATACAACTCTTCTTCAGAAATCCATTCAGAATGCAGTTTTAACATCCATTTGCCAAATTTCATAATCATAAAATCGGCAATTGCTAACATGATTGAGACGGACTTAAGCATCGCTACGGGTGAGAAGGTCTCATCGTAGTCAATCCCTTGAACTTATCGAAAACCTTTTGCAACAAGTCGAGCTTTATAAACGATAACATTACCATCAGCGTCGGTCTTCTTCTTGAAGATCCATTTATTCTCAATTGCTTGCCGATCATCGGGCAAGTCAACCAAAATCCATACTTTGTTCTCATACATGGATCCCATCTCAGATTTCATGGCCTCAAGCCATTTTGTGGAATCTGGGCTCACCATCGCTTCTTCATAGTTAGTAGGTTCATCATGTTCGGTAACATGACTTCCAAAATAGGATTACCGTACCATTACAGTGCGGATCTTGCTCTGGTTGATCTCTGAAGTTACTGTAGAAATTTGATCTGAAGTTTCATGATCATCATCATTAGCTTCCTCCTATTTGGTGTAGGTGTCACAGAACTGTTTTACGTGATGTACTACTTCTCAATAAGGGAGTAGATCGATTATCTCATCAAGTTCTACTTTCCTCCACTCACTTCTTTAGTGAAACTCTTTCTCCAAAAGTTTCCAATTTAGCAACAAAATCTTGCCTTGGATCTGTGATAGAAGGTGTACCCAACTGTCTCCTTTGGGTATCCTATGAAGACACATTTCTCCGATTTGGGTTCGAGCTTATCAGGTTGAAGCTTTTCACATAAGCATCATAGCCCCAAACTTTCAAAAGCGACAACTTTGGTTTCTTGCCAAACCACAGTTCATAAGGCGTCGTCTCAGCAGTTTAGATGGTGCCCTATTTAAAGTGAATGTAGCCGTCTCTAAAGCATAACCCCAAAGCGATAGCGATAAATCGGTAAGAGACATCATAGATCGCACCATATCTAATAAAAAATGCGATTACGACGTTCGGACACACCATTACGTTGTGGTGTTCGGGTGGCGTAAGTTGCGAAACTATTCCACATTGTTTCAAATGTAGGCCAAACTCGTAACTCAAATATTCTCTTCCACGATCGGATCGTAGAAACTTTATTTTCTTATTACGATGATTTTCCACTTCACTCTGAAATTCTTTGAACTTTTCAAATGTTTCGGACTTGTGTTTCATTAAGTAGATATACCCATATCTGCTCAAATCATCTGTGAAGGTGAGAAAATAACGATATCATCCGAGCCTCAACATTCATTGGACCACATACATCGGTATGTATGATTTCCAATAAATCTGTTGCTCTCTCCATAGTTCGGGAGAGCGGTGTTTTAGTCATCTTGCCCATAAGGCACGGTTCGCAAGTGCCAAGTGATTCATAATCAAGTGACTCCAAAGTCCATCGGCATGGAGTTTCTTCATGCGTTTACACCGATATGACCTAAGCGGCGATTGCCACAAATAAGTTGCACCATCATTATCAACTCTGCATCTTTTGGTTTCAACATTATGAATATGTATCACTACTATCAAGATTAAGTAAAACAAACCATTCTTCAATGGTGCATGACCATAAAAGATATTATTCATATAAATAGAACAACCATTATTCTCTGATTTAAATGAATAACGTCTAGCATCAAACAAGATCCAGATATAATGTTCATGCTCAGCGATGGTACTAAATAACAATTATTTAGATCTAATACTAATCCGAAGGTAGATGTAGAGGTAGCGTGCCATTGCGATCACATCGACTTTGGAACCATTTCCCAGCATCGTCACCTCGTCCTTAGCCAATCTTGGCAATCCGTAGCCCTGTTTGAGTTGCAAATATTAGCAGCAGAACCGGTATCAAATACCAGGTGCTCTGCGGTATTAGTAAAGTACACATCAATAACAAGTATATCACATATACCTTTGTTAACCTTGCCATCCTTCTTATCCGCCAAATACTTGGGGCAGTTCGCTTCGATTGACCAGCGCTTGCAATAGAAGCACTCAGTTTTGAGCTTAGGACCAGACTTGGGTTTCTTCTCTTGATCGACAACTTGCTTGCGCTCTTTGAAGTTTCCTTTTCTTTCCTTTGCCCTTTTCTTGAAACTAGTGGTTTTGTTAACCATCAACACTTGATGCTCCTTTTGATTTCTACCTCCATGGCTTTCGGCATCGCGAAAGCTCGAAGCATAGTTTTGGTCATCCCTTGCATATTATAGTTCATCACGAAGCTCTTGTAGCTTGGTGGCGATGATTGGAGAATTACATCAATGGCGCAATCATCGGAAGATTAACTCCGGTTGAATCAAGTGATTGTTATATCCGGACATTACAGTATATGCTCAGCAGCAGAACCATTCTCCTCCATCTTACAGCTATAGAACTTATTGGAACTTCATATCTCTCAATCCGGGCATTAAGCTTGGAATATTAACTTCAACTCTGGAACATCTCATATGCTCCATGGTGTTCAAAACGACGTTGAAGTCGGTTCTAAGCCGTAAAGCATAGCTGCTGAACTATAGAGTAGTCATCAGCTTTGCTTTGCGGGCGTTCACAACTTGGCGCAGCCCTTACACCAGGCACGGCACCTAACGGTGCTTCGGGGCGTAATTCTTACATGCAGCAATAAGGATAATCCTCAAGATTCTGGACCCAGTCCGTGTAATTGCTACCATCATCTTTCAACTTTGCTTTCTCAAGGCGCATTAAAATTCAACGGAACAACGTACACGAGCCATCTATCTACACATCATAGACAAGCAAGATACTATCGGTACTAAGTTCATGATAAATTTAAGTTCAATTAATCATATTGCTTAGAACTCCCACTTAGAAAAATATCCTCAATTCTCTAAGTGATTGCGTGATCCATATCAACTACACCATGACCGATCATCACGTGTGATGGAGTAGTTTCAATGGTGAACATCAATATGTTGATCATATCTACTATATGATTCACGCTTTCGACCTTCGGTCTCCGTGTTCGAGGTCATATCTTATATGCATAGCTCGTCAAGTATAACCTGAGTATTCTGCGTGTGCAACTGTTTTGCACCGTTGTATTTGAGCGTAGAGCCTATCACCCGATCATCACGTGGTGTCTCGTACGAAGAACTTTCATAGCGGTGCATACTCAGGAGAACACTTCTTGATAATTTAGTAAGGGATCATCTTATAATGCTACCGTCAATCAAAGCAAAATAAGATGCATAAAGGATTAACATCACATGCAATCAATATAAGTGATATGATATGGCCATCATCATCTTGTGCTTGTGATCTCCATCTCGAAGCTTGCGTCATGATCACCATCGTCACGGTAGCGACACCTTGATCTCCATCGTAGCATCGTTGTCGTTTAGCCAACTATTGCTTCTCGACTATCGCTACTTGCTTAGTGATAAAGTAAAGCAATTACATGGCGTTGCATTTCATACAATAAGCGACAACCATATGGCTCTGCCGATTGCCGATAACTTCGGTTACAAAACATGATCATCTCATACAATAAAATATAGCATCACGTCTTGACCATATCACATCACAACATGCCTGCAAAAACAAGTTAGGCGTCCTCTACTTTGTTGTTGCAAGTTTTACGTGGCTGCTACGGGCTGAGCAAGAACCGTTCTTACCTCGCATCATAACCACAGCGATACTTCGTCAAATAACTCCGTTTAACCTTCTCAAGGACCGGCGTAGCCTTTCAGTTCAACTAAAGTGAGAGAGCGAGACACCGCCCGGTCACCTTTAAGCAGCGAGTGCTCCAGGCGGTG